>JABTTQ020003487.1:0-88495 GCA_016081115.2 Rehmannia glutinosa
AAGTGTGGCCCTGTTTGAATTTTATTTTTACGACACAAGTATAATTTTATCCGTTAAGCTTTCTCTATTGATTTCTCCCAAACTAATTTGAATATCACTTGGTATTTGAACGTACAATTTTGGTCTGCCACATTCAAATATGACCTTTAATCAGTTTATGTATTTTGGTACATGTGCTTTTGTCATTGTTCTTCTGGATTACCCTATTTACTCCTTATGGCTTATTTTGCTTGAATCTCACCTTTCCATGTATTGGTTATATGACTAGGCTTTGTGTTGCTTACATGGATGCAACATGGAGATTTTTGCAGTTAGTAGGGTCGACCTCCTTCAATGTGAGTATTGAATCCATACATTCATTATTACTAACATTACTGTGTCAGTTGAATGTCAATAATTTAGAAACGTAAGGATATAGTGGGTCACGATACACGTGCATGTTCAAATTACCGACTTAGTGTGTATTTGGGAAATCAACTGTCGTGCTTGCTATGTTACACCATCATCATTAAGCACGTATTTCCACAACCACGGAGTGACATGGCACCCCAAATATTCTGTTTGGTGCCTTTTTTCCATAATAAGATCAATTTACTTGGAATGGTAGTTGTCTGGGTCAATTTCGTGATTTACAGTTGAAATGAGGTTGGCTTTACCCCTGGGAACTAGTTACGCTGTGACTATAGGATTGATTCTTGAGCAAAAAAATTTGATCTAGCTTTTTCGGTCATTGCATATGGAGAAAGTAGCTTCACCACTTACAAATGTTAAAGTTGTTCGTCTATTCTGCTGAATGAAAATGAAAATCTGTTATACAGCCGTGCTACTGCAGAAACTGCTCATTTTGCCTAATGCATTTGATGTTTCGTTGGAGATAAACTTCTATGGTTCCATTATACATTTTTATTTTGTGTGTTTTTTAGGATGACCAACAGAGGCTCTGTCTCTATGCTGCTTTGCTTCTGCCCTTTAGAAATGCTGTTTACAGAGACCAGAAAAAGAAAAAGGTAAAATGTGTTGGCATGCTTCATCTATTACTTGTCATTTGTATTTATACTGATTTGCATCTTTTGAACAGATTCCGGTTGTAAGCTATCTCTTTCGCAGTTCTCTCAAGTTGAAGTCTAGTGATGCAGAAACAGTATGATCTTTAGTTTCTTTTATTGTTTTTATAGTTACAAGCTATTAAAATTGTTATGACTTGCTTTTGGTTTATTTAGTAGAATTAAGTAGTATATTTCTTATAAAATAAAATTATCTTGTTGCAGGTTATGAGCTTGCATCTTGCAGCAGAAAAGTTTCTGTCGTTGATTCCTCACTCATATCTGATGAGAATTTACAAAATCTTGAAGTTGATAGGAAAACAGAAACTATCGATGTTCCTATTGCTTCAAAACTCAGAATATTGGCTGGTAAAATGATCTTACCCTTAAAAAATCACTTTCACATGTTCAGCTAACTGTTTTCCTCTATAATTTATTTACTCCAGCTATATCGTGCATACCTTGTTGAACCGTCGTCTTTGTGATAGACATTGATCGAAATGGATAAACAATGTCTCCATGGACTAACTTTTTGCATGAACAGGGTTGCATCTTCGAGAAATCAAAGAATTTTGGCGTGCTGCACTGGTGCTTTCTTTGCTCTTATACCCTGAAGATATTGGTTTGAGTAAAAGTTTATCAGTTGAGGACGCGGAATTGAACAACAGAAGAGATTTATATAACAGAATTGAGAATGCAATTCTAGAAATGGGTACATTTTCTTCTCTAACATATTTTCATGCTCGAGTTAGTATCATCACTCGTCACTTGTGAAGTAGTTGATCTGGCTATAGTAAAAACCTCGGGCTTTTACAACTGTATTTTTACGTGATTTCCTGGTTGATTATGTCGAGCAATCATTCAAATTTAATTTTGGGATAATTACAAAAAAAAAAAAAAAAGACCTGAGGTTCGGGCTAATTACAAAAACTCCTGAGGTTTTTGAAAATTGCAAAAAAATCCTTGAGGTTTGATTCCGTCTAACATTTCCCCTCTTCATATGCAAAAAATATTTCAGAAGCTCTCCTTTTGTTTATCTACCCCTTTGCTTTTTTGTAATTTTCAAAACCTTCTTCATTTTTTTGTAATTACCCTAATCTTTGGGGGCTTTTTGTAATTATCAAATGAATGTTATTGAGATTTTCTAGTTTTTTCCCAACGATGCAGGGTTGGAGAAAGTTTGGGATCTGAAACCACTAGTGAATGGTAAAGAGATCATGAGTATCTTGCAGATAAATTCAGGAGGACCGATCGTGAGAGAATGGGTACGTACGCCTATCTACTCCAGCCGCTATACTATAAACGACTATTTGCTAGACTTATTTTCCGAACAGTAATATCTTTTCTTTTCGTCTTCTGTTCTCTACAGCAACAAAAACTGCTCGAGTGGCAGCTAGCGCATCCTTCTGGCTCTGCAGAAGAGTGCATTGATTGGATGAGGCAAACTCAATCAAAACGCGCAAGGACAGAATAACGTGTCCTTACGATAAATTTTTAGCGCTAAAAGTAACTTTTGGTATTATTTCTGCGTTTTGGGCAAGAACCATGTCCAGTAAACCACTCAGGATTGCATTATAGATTTGATTAGCTGTGTGTACAGATTAATATAGCTCGGAGCCTTGCTCATCAGACAGCACAAGAATTAGTAGATATTAAGAGATTAGAGCTAAGAGACGAGCAATATGCATCGATGATGAGTTATAAGAATGTGTGATGCTGAACTTATATTGGACCATCTTTAAATTTATTTAGGGATAATTACAAAAAGACCCTGAGGTTTGGGCTAATTACAAGAAAATTTAGAGATGTTTCAAAATTACAAAAAGTCCCTTCAGGTTTGGTTATGTGTTAAATTTAAGGGGTAATTGTAATATTTCTATTAATATTAAAAGGTTTTTAAAATGTTTTTTGTTTATTAAAGGAAAATGTATGACAAAATCAAACATTGTTTTTTCTTTTTTTTTTTTGTAGTTTTTGAAAATCTCTAAAGTTTTTTTGTATTTAGCCCAAACTGCAGGGAGGTCTTTGTAATTATCCCATTTATTTATGACAGAACTCAGATGATAAGTGTTAGAATTTAAACCCCCAAGGTTGGCCTAGTGGTCTTAAGGTTGCAATTGCACCTCAAGGTCCTGAGTTCAAATCTTGACTATCACGGAGTTAGGGGTTGGGGTTTGTTTCTCTTTCCTCAGAGATTAGGACTAGTTGTCAGAGTGGAAAGGACGGATGTTTTAGCTTTTGCTTTTGAGGGGCTCTATTACAACGTGTTGCCAGTAATCAAAATGGGATTGAGATTTTATGTTCTACTTCTATTGCATCGGATTAATTACACAAATATAAGAATGACACATATATAAGAATTCATCGGATGGGTGACAGCGTGTCTGATGATATAAAAGTGTTTGTTATCCAATTACGGAATAGGAAGTGGAACGAGAAAAGTGGATGACGTGATCTTATCCTGTCAAAATTTGTTCTTCCCATGTCTGGGTTAATCTTTTTGCATGGACTAATATCATCAAATGCAAGACAATAAAATTTTATTTCACATTTAGACACTTGAAATTACTAACTAGTATATAAATCGCACTACCTCAACATAATAGGTGATACACAAAATTCAAGAAGCGTGTTGTAGCAATAGATATCGAAAAGCAAAAAGCAAAAACAAAATCAGTATATATAATAACCAAACTTGAATTCTCAGTCATTTAAATCCCATGCTCAATTTCGTCTTCGATCACATAACCCATATCCAGAAACCCCTTCAAGATTCCCAATTTTCTTCTTGTGTTTCTATTTCGATTCTTATTTATATCACTCCCAATTCCCCCAATCTCGTCTTGATCACGAAACCCAGATCATATATGGAGTCGAAAAACAAGAAATCAAAGAAAAATCAAGAAAAAGAAGAAGAAAATCACGATCTCGACAGGCTTAGCTCTTTGCCGGACAGCATTTTGTCTCACATACTGTCTTTCTTCGACACAAGATCCGCCATTAGAACATCAGTTCTCTCCGAGCGCTACCGCCTTTTGTGGACTTTATCACAATGCCTAGATTTCACGCTGTGGCAATCACAAAGCGTTGTTTCTTTCGAATCTTATGTAAATCGTGTTTTGCGACTCCGAGAACCCAGCAATCTCACGAAATTTCGGATTTCTCTGCACAGGGGTGTCAGCTCGGAGTTCATGCAGAATTGCGTTGATTACGCCGCACGACATAGAGTGGAGCATCTCAGAATAAGAGGTTTTGTAACAGAAACCCCTGTTACATTGCCCAATTTATTGCTTACTTCATCTTCATTGATAACTTTGCACCTGCATAATGCTATTAGAAATAGTATAGAGTTGCCAATGTCAGTTTCATTGCAGAACTTAGGAACCCTGCGCCTCAAGAATTTCGAATTTTCTGATTTGAATTTCAATGGGGAGGTTTTTTCAGGGTGTGTCCTAATCTTGAGACGTTGGTTTTAGGCATGTGCTCGATTAGGCGGCGAATAATCTCAAGATTCTAGATGTTAATTGTTTGAACCTTAAGAATTTGGAGATAAGACATTGGAGGAGTCCTTGGAGATGCTTTGATGAGCATATAATCAATGTTCGTGCTCGAAACTTGCTTTCTTTTTGTTTCAAGGTCATCTTGCTAGAGTGAATTTCGATGGGGGTTTGTCGTGTATGGAGATAGCTTGTATCGACTTATTGTATCCACAGCGTGCTTTTCGGTAAATGTGAGTGAAAGGAAGCAAAGAACTTCAGAGGGTTTTTTCAGTATGCTTCGCCAGTTATGCAATGTCGAATTCCTTTCTGTATCGTTGAAAACAGCTGAGGTATTATGTAAATTATCTTGGTGTTTTTTATACTGATTGCTTGCGCATGTGCTGCACGAAAACATTTTTACTACTTGAGTCGGAATTTTCTGAAAAAGTACAATCGATCATAGTGATCTAGTTTAAGGACAGAGAATAAAGAAATTCCCTTGAACTTTGCTTTTGTTAGTATGTAGAATGTAATATTGAGAAAAGGGATAATTACAAAAAGTACCCCTGAGGTTTGACCTAATTACAAAAGGAACCAGCTAACTTTTAAAATTACAAAAAGTACCCCTGAGATTTGATTCAGTGTTAAAATTAAGGGGTAAACTGCAATGTTTTTATAAATATAAAGGGAGACTTTGAAATGTTTTTGCTTATGAAGTGTTTAAATGTTAGACAAAATAAAACCTCGTGGGTATTTTTTGTAATTTTAAAAATTAGCCGGGCTTTTGTGTAATTAGGTCAAACCTCAAGGGTACTTTTTGTAATTAACCCTTGAGAAAAATGAAAAGATTTAATGAAGTCATAACTCATAACTCGGAGTCTAGTTATGTTAAAGTTAGGGAGATATAGATTATTCAAATTTGAGCAAGTTGGTGTGCTAACTGATATATGTATTTCTAATATCTTAGGTTATGGCTGCCCTTCCTGATTTAGAAGCACGTACACCTACGATTTTTGAGAATTTGAGTGTTTTGGAGTTCACAGATGAGAATGGATGTAGGGAGAAGAGATTGCCTATCCATATTGATATTCACCCGCCAGAGATTGCCACTGATGTTATGATATTTGATTTTTCTAAGGTATTACGCTCGTCTTTCATTTTTTTTAATTTCTTAAAGCCAACATTAGCAAAACAAGTCTGACACGTACACCTACGATTTTTGAGAATTTGAGTGTCTTGGAGTTCACAGATGAGAATGGATGTAGGGAGAAGAGATTGCCTATCCATATTGATATTCACCCGCCAGAGATTGCCACTGATGTTATGATATTTGATTTTTCTAAGGTATTACGCTCGTCTTTCATTTTTTTTAATTTCTTAAAGCCAACATTAGCAAAACAAGTCTGACTAGTTCTGATAGTTTTTAATTTCTTTAGTCACAATATCAATTGATATGCTATTTTTTCCATTTACACCTATTATCATGGTTGGTTATGTTCCATGATGTACATGTTGATTTTACAATATCAATCTTGTAATGGGACATGACTAGAGCAACTATCTCAACTCATCGCCGTCTCATCGTATTTTCCATGCAAGTGGAAATACCTGTGATGATGATGGTTTTGGAATTTCATCTCATCTCTCCTTCGTATGAAGGTTGTGTCAGGAAGGACATCCGGCGCAAAACTTTGCCACTTTGCTTTTTGTGTGAATTTTGTAGTGTTAAGTAATTTTAGACAATTAATTGACACTATAAACTTCATAGCACCGACCCCACATAGTGGGATGAGGTGCAATTGATGATGATGATGATGATGACCTATTATCATGGTTACATACGATAGTTCATTTGATTATATATTTTGAAATATTTTAAAGTAACCAATTTTCTTATGCAATCAACATGCTCTTAGTTTGCGTGTCTTAACACTTGGCCCAATGTCATAAAATAATACAGCAGTTCCTCAAGGAGTATTTTTCAGACAGCGCTCGTTGATATCTTTTGTTGAGAACTTCGATTGCTGATGTTGAGTTGGGATGTTTCTCTCATGGAAGTTAAATCGCCCGAACCATCAAGATTAAGGATATTGGTGTAACTGGAAAAAGCTCTCTTGTCCAGCTCCTATGTAAAAAGGAGGACGGGTGTATCCGTGTATGCAGACAAAAAATGGTAGTAGAATTACATAGATCTTTTTAAATGAATTTTCGATACCTATTTTATTTTCAGGAAAAAGAAACTCTTACCTGGCTGTTCAAAGGTAAAAAAGAAGAAGGTATTAGAAAGCTCTCCTTCTTTGGAACTTGTGGGTATTGAAATACCAAAGGTATGTTTTCTTTGAGGGGATTTAGAAAAATACAGGATAAGTGGATTTAGCGACCGACAAAAATGGTCACTCTTGTCTTTCAGGTATCTTACTGATATGCTTATCTTCATATGCTTGATTTAGTATCATCACTCATCGCGTGTGAAATAGATTATATAGCTATAGTAAAAATCTCGGGCTTTTACAGTTGTTTATATTCCTCAAAAAATAAATTTGCATGTTGTTGAATGTTGATCTACGCTCAAATCAGGAGTCTTAACGTGATTTCTTTGTTGACTTTGACGAGCAATTATTCAGATTTAATTTTATTTTTGCCAATATAGCTCACGAAGGTTGTGTGGCAAACGGATGCAATTGAAACTTTCTTGGGTTTCTTTTTCCTCTTTTTTTTTTTTTCTTCTCCGTCTCCCAAAGATTGCAGGTTTGGCGAAAGTTTTGGATTTGAAACTACTAGTGAAAGGTAAAGAGATCATGAGTATCTTGCACAGATAAAGTAAGGAGGACTAATAGTGAGAGAACGGGTACGTACGCGTATCTTCTCCAACCGCTATAAACGACTAATTGCCAAACTTAATAGGGATAACTACAAAAACACCCCTGAAGTTTGGGCTAATTAAAAAAACCAGAGATGTTTTAGAATTACAAAAACCCCACACGTTTGATTATGTCATTTGAAGGGGTAACTGCAATATTTTTATAAATTTCAGGGGGCGTTTGAAATATTTTTTTGATTATGAAGGGGAAAATGTAAGACAAAATCAATCCTCTAGGGTGTTTTCGTAATTTCCAAAAATCTCTGGGTCTTTTTGTAACTAGCCCGAACCTCGAGGGGTTTTATGTAATTATCCCAACTTCATATGTAAAAGTAATAGCTTTTTTCATCTTCCTTTCTTTACAGCAACGAAACTGCTCGAGTGAGCTTGCTCATCCTTCTGGATCTGCATAAGAGTGTGATTGGATATTTTTAGGGCTACAAATAACCATTGGTATTCGTTCTGCGTTTTGGGCAAGAACCATATCCAGTAAACTACTTACTCAGGATGCATTATAGATTAGATTAGCTTTGTGTAAAGAAGTTGCCTAAAGATAGTTACTACTATAATGGCAAAATTTTTTTTTTTTTAGTCCTTTAAGTGATTTTGCTCGGATATTTCGTCCTTTATTTCTCTGATTTTGATGTTGGTCCTTTTTAGGTATAAGTTCGGATTTTTAGTCCTCCTCCTTTTCCACCGTGGACCTTAGCGTGATTCTTGATTTCTCACGGAAGGTGCTTTAGCACATAGCTCTTCTTCTGGTTGAGAACTTAGTTTCACTTGAGGTGGAATTTCTTTTTAACAAAATATCAAAAATCATTTTTTTTGATGTGGACCATTGACTAGGATATTTTTGGAGGGAAACAAAACCATGCATGGCAAAATTGAGGGAAATAATATTCTTAACATCATTTTGTCCCACATTTTCCAAAGTAAACTTTTCATTTCTAATATACAATCTCCCTCTACTAATAAGTTCAATTTTGTATTTTTGATGTATTTTATGGGTGCATTTAATTGTTACATATCTTCTCGAATAATAATATGGTCAAAATAAAACCAAAATGAACCGATTGAAACCATATCTAAAATTCATTGAAAGTAAAAATGAGAACAAATTTGTCCAAAATAAAGTCGAATGTCATAACATATGCCTAACATCCAACTTGAAGTCATACAAAATGATTTGAAGTTTAGACATTGTTTTAACCATCTAGCAAAAAATGTAAACATCTCAAAATCACTATATTGGTTTCTTCCCCTTGTCTGTTGACTCCCCAGGTGAATCATTCTTTCCCAATAATGTTGCTGCTAAGTTGGAAAGTGACACATACTTCCTGCCTCCTTTTACATTTTTTTGGCTAGAGCTGGGGACCTTCTCTTGTTGCATCTGGAGTTGATCATACATTCCTGGTGCGCAAGTGGCCTTTCAAAAGGGTCTGATATAGCTTCATTCACCTGTTCAAAATATTAATTAAAATTGTTAATATTGCCAAAAAAATATTACTAAAGAAGAACATGGTTCTTGGTATAGCTTCATTCACCTGTTCAGTAGGGGTGCTAAATATTGTCTGAGATACATTTGTTTTTCCTTTCAATGAAGTTCCTGGTTCTTGGTTGGTAGTAGCACATGTGTTCTTCCTCCTCACCTATGATAGTAAATTTAAATCAACATCAAAGATTGAATTAAAATGGTAAAAACACATATTAAGTTATAAACCTGTTATAATACTGTAATTTTGTGGGTCTTTGGGATAATTCGGCTTGTGTTATTTGACTGCACTCTTCACCTTGGCTTGCATTTTTTGCTTCACTAATGCTAGGACAATACCTTTTATTGTGTCCCTCTCCACCACATTTTTTACATGTTAATGTACTATGTTGTCTTCTAATTTTGTATGGATTTTTTTGCTTTGGCATGCCCCTACTCCTTTTTTTTTTTCTCGCTTCCACGAACCAACTCATCGGAGGTTCTCTTCTTACCTTAGTAGGCTACCAAAGAGGTCGTCCAAAGTTTGGTGGTTGTATAGGAATAAAATCTGATTTTGGCCACTCATTTCTACCATTTATGGGCATAATCACTGGCTCATATACCTTATGATAGGTTTCCACAAAGTAGCAACTATCGGTATAATTTTCAAGATTCCACCGGCTTATGATGGCACATACAACATGCTTACATGGGATTCAGTTAAATCCCATTTCCTACAACCACAAGTCATTTTCTCCAAATCCACACTATATTTGTTACCATCATTGCAATTTATTTGATAATGATTATCATCGACACTTAACAACCATACATTCAACACACTTTTCTACATTATTTTCAAGTATTTTTTTGATCCTAGGACACAATTTTGACTTCCATTTTTTTGCATCTGTCTCTGTTTTCTTGCATTCTTCTCATCATATACTCTTGTAGCCACTCCATCATAGATAGAATAAAGCTTCCCACAGCCTCTAAAAATGTTCTTGTTGAAGGTTTCACATAAGTTGTTTAGTAACATGTCGGACCAGGATGGCAAGAAAAGTGTGACTTACTCCATGATGTGGGGTTTATCATTGAACCATTCATATGCCTTCCGATCCATCCCCCGGATCACTCATTCTCCTCATAAAGTCATTTTGATTTGTGGCCTTAGCTCGCTTCTCCGATCTGCGATTTTATAAGCTTGACCCCTAAACCCAGCATTTTTGAAATTGTTATGCATGTGTCTTACACAAAACCTATGTTCAACATTAGAAATACCTCTTGGAAAGCTTGTATTAAACCTTTTTGTTTATCGACATAAAGGTCCACTCATAGTCATTTTTAATGTGCATATCAAGCTTGAAAAGTGTTAAAAACCAGATCCCGGTATCCCTATTTTCTTTATTGACAACAGCATATGCAATTGGAAAAATATTATTATTAGGATCAAGGCCAACAGCTGTTAAAAGTACTCCCCCATGAGGCCCTTTTAGATGGCAACCATCTACCCCAACCAAAGGTCTACATCCATTAATAAACCCCATCTTCAAGGCATGGAAACACACATACATTCTGTCAAATCTGTTCTCCCCATCACTCCGATCTGTTCTAATGTGAGTGGACCCGGATTTGTTCTTTTTATTTCTTCAAAGATAATCCCATTAAAGAAAGCATATTGCACGGTTGAATCACCTTCTAATTGTTCCAATGCCAATCTTTTTGCCCCTGTATGCCCGATAATGTGTTACATTGCACCTAATTTCCTCCATCACATCAACCCTAAAACCTCTAACATTCCTATTAGGATCGACTTAAACTTGTGGAGGTATTTCCCACTCAACCAATTAGACTTCATATTTTTAACATTGAAAGCTTGGGGACATGTGTGAGTAGGATAATACTCCCTAATCTTAAATGTTATTTCATTCTTAGGTTTGATTGCATGAAGTTTCCATTGATGATCATTTTGTTTTCACATTTTGCATGCAATCTTGTTTTGTCATTTTTGGTGATTTTGATGTTTCTTTTTTGCTTTATGTGCATGTGAATGCACCGCCATTACGATCTCATGCTTGTTGCTAAAGACCATATCTAATTCAAAGACAGGATCATATAGTCCGACGAGTGTTAAAAAGCGGTGCATGTTGCCCATCAAATTCTCCATCACTTTGTCTTTACCACTAGCATAGTCATCTCCACTTTCAAAGACATCAACCTCCCCACACTCATCATCTTGCCCTTGGTTATGCCCATCATTCTCACTTAGATTGTCTACCCACTCAAAGATCTAAATCTATATTCTCATGGTATAATGTGTCATCATCTACACCTTCACTATCGAACCTAATTTATATTCACTATCCTCAAGACTTTGAGTCTCTTTATCAACTTCATATGCCCCTTCTCTATCACCCTCTCGACCCAACATCTTTCCCTCCTCAATAACATCATCAAATAAACCATCAACATCATCATGATTTATACCCCATTCAACATAGTCATTCAAATTAAAATCTCCTTACGACAAAAAAAAAAAATACACAAAGTAAATATACCAACTAAATTAATAAAAAATAATTAATGGTAGACCACCACCATAATAAACAAAACAACCAACAACATGAATCATCATTGCAATAATCAGACAAACAATCGTGCCCAACATTTAAAGTCTCCCACTCAACTTTTTGTTTAAAAATAATAAGATATCTTAGCATGTACTCATTAACACAAATAAGCATAAAAAAAGTGAGCTTGTTGGGGAAGAAGAAGATTCATATTCTAAAAGAGAAAAAAAAAATCAAAACACAAATAAAAAACTCACCATTGTCAGGCGGTTGTGAATCAAAATTTTCGGGATCTCTAGGCTTCATGTCGACGAGCTCAACGAATTATTTCGATTTTGTTTTGATTTCCTTCAAAAATTTGCTCCGGATGATTGATGGATGATGTTATAGTTTGGGGATTTTTTTGGAAGATCAAGGGTTTAGGGTTTTAGAGAGTAAAGTGTGATATAATTGACTTATTCTTTGATCGCTGAGGTCACGTGCCACAAGCATGGTTTTGTTTCCCTCCAAAAATTTCCTAGTCAATTATCCACATCAAAAAAAAAATGAATTTTAATGTTTTGTTAAAAAATAAATTCCACTCTCACTCAAAGGTAAGAGCTATGCTGCTGACGGTAGGAGGACTAAAAATCCGAACTTATACCGAGAAAAAGGACCAAAATCAAAATCGAGAGAAATAAAGGACGAAATATCCAGAAGCGGTCAGACTTAAAGGACTAAAAAAAAAAATTTGCCCTACTATAATGATAGCAAACTAAGTCTTTTTTCCGTTATGTAGGGTCGGCTATATGGATCATATACCACACCATCGTTTACGGTCAAATGTCATATTTTCATTTATTTTGAGTCCATTTTCTATTTTAATTTGAGTGAGCGATTCCCTATTTTATGCAAATATTGCACTTTGGTGCATCTAAAGGTCACTTATGTACATATCCAAACTATCTTAAACGTGTTTGTCTAATTTTCTCATCTATGGGTGATATTCCCATTTTTTCTCTAATATATTCATTTTTTATTTTATCTAATCTAGACCATGATCCCCATCGAGCGCAGAGGTGTCATATGTGCTATGATGCACATCCATCTTAGCATTCTCATTTATGCTACCCTCAATTTTTTTGTTCATATTTAGGAGTTACGAGTTAGGACCCCAACATTTATATTTTATGCTCCATAGAGCATTGCATGAATGTGTTTTTTTTAAATAGTGTCTCAATTATTAGTAAAGGTGGCAATGGTGGCACGACATAATATACGACGACCCAACACGACACGATTATAAACATGAATTCTTGAGAGAAGGACATGATATGGCAAGGAGCGACGAAAGCCACGAAATTGTAAATTTAGTTAAATTTTCACTTATTGTTATATGTATGGTCTAATAAGATAAGTAACACGAAAACACGATAGTGCGACACAAACATGTCATGGTAAACGAATTACCACATGAAAACACGATAAGGGCTTAAAATTGATCCCGATGTAAACTTGTACAAGTTATATCATTATACATATATTTTACAAAACTAGTAAGGTGTACGTGCGTTGCACGTAGATCCTATGATTATAATAATTTAATTTAAAACAATTTATTAATGAATTACAAATTATGTTGGTTGTATTTTAATTGTACAATGCAATTTGATTTGAAAAGAGTTTTGCAAAAGATTTTAAACTTATATTTATTATATGAAATTTAATAAGTGAAATATAATGAAGACATTGTGGACCAGAAACCCATCTAAAGAACTCAAATAAAATTGTCATAGAACTGAATCCATGGATGTTAAAAGCGAAAAAAGTTGTTTACGAAGTCAAGTTGCATTAATTCTTCTCTTGGTAGGTCATTGATCTCTTCTTGCTTGAATTTGAAAATCTCTTTACATAATTTTTGATGTTTTGAGTAGTGCTCTTCTTACTTAAATTTGAAAATTTCTTTACATAATTTTTGATGATTTGAATCTGTCTTCATTGAAGCACAAGTATTACTTTACATCAAAGTTTTATTTTTATTTGCTACCCTATACCAAATACGAAGCAAAATAAATACACATAAAAAGGAAGACATAACAGGTATATATAGTTTCTAACTTGATTGTGATTTTCAATAAGAGTTGGAAACAAATCGAGGCAGATTAATGACAAGAGAATGTAACGACAAAACAAAATATGAAGGCCTACATTCAAGTCATTGATTGACTAAATATGAAGAGAAAACTTCTTTTGTACTATTAAGAATGATACAATTCATCACCATACATAGCTTCAGAATTGGAAGAGTTAAAATATGGGCCTCGACATATTCCAAATTTATTAGAATTGATTCTTTGGAACACATTTAAATGTAAGTAATTTGCTACAGTTGAGAATTTTTTATTCATGACAAACAAATTATAGTTGGTTAGAATGCTTTTATTCATAACAGAAACAGATTATAGTTGGTTACTTACTTGCTGCTAGAGTGCAACTTCACCTCACCCTGCATTCTGCAATCTATACTCTCAGAACTGAGCAAATCAAACCATGAATAATTAGGAGAAAATGAATATATATTTTTTATCATATGCGAGAATGAAGGGTTTATAATACTAAGAAAACATCAACACTGACAAAAAGCCTACACAATTTGTTCCATTCTTTCACTTCAATTTCTAAAAAGGGCACATATGTTATTTCCTAATTCATTTTAGATAGTTATTGTTGAAACTCATAGTCGGGAACATTTTAGCTCCTATAACCGAATATCATAAATGAAAAGCAATACATGAGTCCTAAAAGCTTTGGCTCTCATCTAAACCTAGTAATTCTCAATTTGAATATTTTTAGCAACTATCTATGATGACTTAAGCCGATAAGAATCATATAAAAACCTTTGCTCTCATCTAAACCCGATAATTCTCAAGTGAATCTTCGTTAACTATCTCCGATCACCTATCATCTCTGCTATTTTCAGCTTCTAAATACCAAATTAAAGCAAGATGACAAGAATTCAAAAAATTTACCTATTAAGTTTCGAGATAACACCAAAAGTATATGTCAATTAATTTCAACACATTCTCAAATCCCACATGGTTAAATTCAAGAATCGAGTTCATCCTAAATCCAAATTCCACCAAAGCAACCAACACTTAATTAACAACGAATTCACTTCACCAAAGAAATGAGACCTAGGAAAATACATGGTTTCACCAAACAAATGGCACTGTATTTTTGTAGCACTGCTTCCATTAACATATGATAATAGATTCTAAAAAACACATCAACTTACGGTGACAAAAGAAAGAAGGTACCTAGTTTTGCATTAACTTAGTGTCAATGAGATCAAATGAAGGAAATGTTAAAAAATAATACATCTTTGTTATTTCTTGTCATTTCTTAAATTTGAACTATCTAATTAGTGCCACTAAAAGCATGTATAGATCCTTAAAGCTTGTTTGAGCTCCATTTTTGCTCACTTAAAAAAAAAAAAAAAAACAAGCTTATACATGATTTTTATTCGATAAACATTTGAATATTTGGTTAAGCTCGATAAACTCAATTAGTACAAAAAGTAACTTGTCAAAAGAAAACTCAGCTCAATGACCACAATCTATTGGTGTGATCATTATTAAGTTACCATGACTTTTGTCTTCGCCATCTCTCCAAATAGCCGTTGGTATTCAATTCTCCTTTCCAGTTTTCATTTTTCCATATAAAGCATGATGATTTTCAAGCCTCCTTGACTTTTGACCTATTCTAGTTTGGTTGAGTTTTCCTCTAACAACATCCATCAATTCAGATTTCACCATTGGTAATGACCAAATACATGAGAACGTTTTTTCTCCGCTTTTCTTTTTAACTTCCAAAATATAAAATTGAGAATTCATGAAAAATCAATCATTATCATAACTCGAAAATTTAAAGAACAAAACCTGTAAAAAAACATTTTTATTTACAAAGCAATTGTGGGGAAAGATATGCATCATTCCATTCATTTGTTAAATTACAAGCCAAAGCCTAAGCTTACATTTAGATGGAGTGGAAAAACCCGAACATATTAAAAATAGTCAAAACATTCCCCTTATTTTACACACATACTTCCTTGGATTCCTTACGCCTTAATCTGACTAAATCTTACAAAGATCTCTTTCCTTTCGGAGTTCTTTTTGTTGAGTCTAGGCCATTCAATTTTTCTCCTCTCCTATGTGTATTCTATCACTATATTCTGCAGAAAATGAGGATTTGAATCTATATCTATTCTTCACCTCAATGGATTATTGGCAAAGTTAAGGAAAAGTAGAGACACATTGGCTTTGAGCTTCCTAGTTGTGTTGTATCTAAGTAGAGAATCAGAAATAGCCTGCAAGCCCCTAATTAATTCTTGAGCGAGCACATTTTTCAAACTAAGCAACAATGTCAATAATGTGCTGAATTAATGATGTACGCTGAATATAGAATTAATTTGCTGAACATTTTTCAAACTAAGCGTACCACCCAGTTCTTATCAGAAAAAAGCGTCCGACAAGGACTCAAAAGTTCCTCTTCAAGCCCATGAATACAGAATTAGTGATGTACCAATCATTCATATGTTTTGCACCATCAACTAAGCAACAAATCACTCGAGTTGCACATTCGGCAAGTAATTTCTGAAAATGGAAAAAAAAATGCCCTGCCGCAACTTATCTTCGGTGAAAATTATTACCACTATCATAAATATTATTTAACCATTTAATTGAGTTCTCTTTTCTTCTTTCTTTTTCCCTTTCTTTCTGGTAAGAGTGTGTGGTGGCGGTGGTGGGGGGAACTGTGGGATCAATTATTCTCACCATGCATTGATCCATAATATTTGACACGGATCCACCTTCACTTATCTTCGGAAGCATCAGTTTAAGAGTCTTCAGGTGCAGGGTAATTTGATGCATGAGCCAGTCAAAGAGAAACCATCATCATAATTTTCTTCAGTCTCTGATGTGTCATCAGGGAATAAGGCTCCATATTGGTTAACAACATCAAAAAGATGCATCCTGTGAGGCTGTGAGAATCATTCCTTTTAAATATTCATAAGGATTTCTCCGGTCTGAATCGTCAATTCTTCCAGTAAGCCAGGCTTCACGGCATCTTAAAAACTGAACACCAGACAAGATCGTCGATCAAAAACTTACACCTTAAAAAATGTAATGACCAGGGACTATAAACACCAGGATAAGGTAAATACAATCACATAATAAGCACAAGTTTTATAAGGCTACCTGCAGATCCATTTCATATTCACTGAAAACTCCTATTCGATGTAAATATCCATTTATGTGGAGACATTCTAGCAACTGCAAGCAAAATGGAGCTTAAAGTTTAATCACATTAGAACCCCACGATTTTGATTTCATTTATTCCTCATTGAATCAACATGCTTAATTTGAAAAAGACACCGTACCTGAGTATTAGATCTAAGTTTTTGGAGAAGCTGAGAAAGAAGAGACTGGGTGGTACGCTGAATTTTTGCAGCTAGAGCCTTTATCACGTGAATGCTTTTTCGAAAGAGAAACAGAAAATAGTGCCTCACATCAAAATTATGCGCTGCAATGAGAATCATAGAAGAAACTCACTTAGGGCGCATTGTAGTAAGCTTTGCAACAAAAGCTTCAAAGTCAAGAGCTTCATCATAATTCCCATTCATCACACATCTGTATTAATATTCTATCTAATCAATGTTTGAGAAAATTTAAGATATAATAAAAAGACAACATAAAGTATCATATAATTGAAGAATAGAACAAATAAGCATGGGGATACATGTGTCCATGAGTTAGGAATTTCAAGCAAATCAAGCAAACCACTATGATTTGCTAGCAATGTTTGGTTCATCTTCTTTTTCTCCAAAATATGTTTAGTTGAATCAACAAATTCAGTGCAGCCAGAAGTTAGCTTGAAATTTCAGCTATTTGTAGAAAATGATAAACATCTATGAGTGTCCATGAGTTTTGGCATGCCAAATATTAAAAACATACGAAAGCTGAAGAGCACAGAGAAACTATTGTTATACAGATTTTCATGTGTACGACGCTATCTTCAAGATTCTAGCCTCAAAGTTTGCCCCTATTAATTTCATAATGTTAAAAAATATGCCTTTTGCAACAGTACCAAATTTCTCTTCATATGAAATACTCGTATATTCATCCAGACTTCTTTTCACACAAATTATGTTAATCTTCTGGGCAGCAACATAACCATTAATCACCAATGGCCCCTATATGGGACAGCCAAAAGCAAGGCAAATACTTACTTCATTAACGAAGAAATAGCTGAATGGAAGGAACTCCGACGGTTGGAACCCTGGTTGTGACCACCAACCAATTAATGAGGTCCATTCCACAAAGACCGAGAATCATCTGCAAAGAGAGTTCCATATAAATCCAAAAGCATCAGATTCTACAGATAACAAAGATTTTCCAGCATTCTAGCTCTCTGATTCTTATCCAGTGACTCCTGCAATAGCACAGTAAAGAGCAAACTCAAATACAAGGAAAAAAACACTACAAAAACCAAGAACAAGGAAGCAAATAAACCCACAAAAAATGTAGGAATAATTACAAAAGATGTGCCTTCCTCGGAGATGTGTCTTTTAGAGTGAGTATTTTAGGTATTTCAAGTTTTTACAGAAACATTCATATGTTTTAAAATTGTAATAATGTATAGATAAAGTCTGTAAACAAATGGAAAACAAATCTTATACTTTCTTATGACATAGTTAAGATTTAGCAAGTATCAACTACAAAGCTCCAAACTCCAACTGCTCGCAACATGTTCTAAGCTAGGATATAATTAACTTCCTAGTTACTCATCAATTATCTACATGGACACTCCAATTGTTATATTGTGTAATCACACAACACAACTATACCCTAGACAAGCGATCCAGAATGAATGGTATAAAACCATCCCACATATATGTCTGGTTTTAGGTTGCAAAATCAACCAACTATCAAAATATTCTCTATCATATCTTAAATCGTTCACAACTGATATTACTTACAATCTTGAAAAGATACTCATAAATATAATAAGATTCTATCACAAATATAATACCAAATTCACGTGCCATCCATGTAAAAGGAAAATATGATAAGATTCTATAACAAATAATTAGAAAATTACAATATGGACCAATCAAAAGGCAATTGATTATAGATTCAAATTATTTTCCAGCCCTTTGGTTTCCTTCCTCAATATAGAATGAGGGACTTGATGAAGAATTCTTGCAGAGACAATTTGAATTGTTGCAATTGAAACTTCAGTTTTCAATCTTCCACTGAGATGTAGAGAGGCGGACATAATTAGAAAATCATATCACGGTATTTAGAAAGGAATTCGAACAGACTTCTAGTAGACTTAAGAAATAGCAGATTGCTCAAACTGCAGAAAAATTACCAGATTTAAAAACATGTGATTTGTGCCAAATGAGAAAACGAAAATCATAAAATCACTACATCGAAGACACTATAAAGATTTGCTTCAAGACGAACCAGCGGCGGCGCCAAATCTTGATGTACTCGCCTTGCTTCGTGAGCCAGCCGGCGCGCTCGGGGTGCCCCAGAACTCCACGCCGTCGTATTCGTCGGCGCCGGCTTGAGCCAAGCCCATCTTTTTATTCCTCTCCTTAATCTCTGGTAATCCCCACAGCTGTTGACTTGATGTGGTGAGAAAGATGAGAAGAGGTTTTTGATTTTCATGTCTTTTCATAATCCCCTATTTGTGAACTGTCATACGTCTTTCCTTATTCCCATTCTTAAGTCATGTATAAAAATTTGAATTCTTTGTATTAATTTGAAATTACTTTTTCACCATTAAAATTAAAAGATTAAAGGGGCATTTTAGTCCAATGGAAATTTTGCAGAAATATTCATACTTTTAAGATAGTAGTAGATAGTAGATATATGTAAGCTACTTTATAACTCTTTTTGTCCAATATTGTCCACATTATACCATGATTAACTTTGTTATATGCATTTTCAAGGACAATAAAAGAATCATATGGCAATCAAAGAATCATATGTAAATCTTGTTTCATCTCGTTATAATGCTCACATAATCGTTTAATTAAATATATAGCTTCACTTGTAGATATTCCTACCATGAAACTAAATTGATTAATCTTATATATTAGTTTTCTTTTCTTACTCTTGTTTTTATTATTATTTCTCATAGTTTCATTGTATGGCTCATTGGTTTAATGCCCTTATAATTTGCTCAATTTTGTATATCTCCTTTATTTTGTATATATGTGTGTGTATAAATATAATTTCAATCCATTCACTAGCATTAACTTTTAGGACTATATTAAATAATTTAGTAACTCTACCAAGATATTTCCATATAATAATAATAATTGTTTTAAAATACTATCATATAAGTGAAAATCTTAATTCACATTTGGACATCCTTAAAATTAAGGGATGCAAAAACACCCCTGAGGTTTGGGCTATTACCAAAAAACTCAATAAGTCAAGACACCAAAGTTTAACGTGGAAAACCCCAAAAGAATAGGGGAAAAAACCACGGGGCAAATCCTCAAAGAATCCACTAATAAATAGTGATTACAAAATAGTACAAACTTTTTGCCCAAAGCTTGTGTTAATTACAACAATGTGAAAAATACTCTCTTTTGGTGTATCTCTCAATACTATAAAATGTTGGGAAGCGTGGATGGGCCCCGATTAAAAATAATAACCGCACACACAAATAATTATCTCGGGAGTTCTTTGAAAATTACATAAAACTCCTTAAAGTTTGATTTGATCAAAACATTTCCCAAAATCCCCTCACATTTACAAAAATATTACATTTACCCTCCTCAAATTTAAAACAAACTAAAACTTGAATATATTTTTTGTAATTTTGAAACTAGGGATGGCAGGCGGGTTTGGCCAAACCCGGACCCGCCCGCCAATGAGAAGTAAGACCGGGACCCGCCTCGACCCGCCTCAAGACCCGCCCCGCCCGCCTCAAACCAGTCGGGGCGGGTCTAGACCCGCCAATATATTTTTTAATTTATAATAATTTATAATTTTCTATTTATGGCCAATTTTTCAAAAGTGATCAAATGCCAATAGGTTAAAAAATAAATAAATATAATTATGCAACTTATTATAACTATTTTTTTAGAATTGGCTACTATTAAGATTTATTTTAAAAAACAAATACTATTATACTACATAGTACTCAACTAATACTTAAAATAAATATTCAAAGTAGAATATTACAAGATATTATATTAGTAAATTAAACTTTAAAAGTAAATAATATTATATTAGTACTCAACTAATATTTTTAAACATATAATACTCAAATTTTAAAGTAAATAATGCAAAAATATTTTAATATATATTTAAAAATTTAATAAAAATTAACATGCGGGCGGGTCGGGACGGGTCCTATAGGACTCGAGGATCCGCCCGGACCGGGCGGGTTTTGTAACCTTAGACCCGAGACCCCGGGACCCATTTGTCCGGTGGCGGGTTTTGCCCCATCGACATCCCTATTGAAACATCTCTGGTTTTTTTAAGTAACCCAAATCTCACGGGTGTTTTTGTAATTATCCCTAAAACTAATTTATAAATCGCACTATCTAAAAAGCGAATAGGTGTTACACGACAATCAAGAAGCGTGTCAGCAATTCATATAGAAAAGGAAAAAAGCAAAAGCAAAATCAGTATATAAATATAATAACCAACTCTTCGTTCTCTGCTCTCTCATCTCTGTAAATCGTCCCTGTTAAAATTATCTGTCATTTCAATTCCAATTCAACAAGTTTGATTTCAATTTCAATTTCTTCTTCGATCACATAACCCATATCCAGAAAACCCTTCAAGATTTCCCAATTTTTTTCCTATTTCTGATTCTTATTTATAATTTTATATCACCCCAATTCAAAAAAATTATATAGAATCCCCAATCTTTTGATCATCGCAAAACCCAGATCAGAAATGGAGTCGAAGAACAAGAAATCGAAGAGAAATCAAGAAAAAGAAGAAGAAAATCACGACGATCTCGACAAGCTCAGCTCTTTACCCGACAGCATTTTGACTCACATACTATCGTTCCTCAACACGAGATCCGCCATTAGAACATCAGTTCTCTCCAAGCGGTACCAGCTCCTATGGACTCTATCGCCGTGCCTCGATTTCACCTTGTCCGATTATCACACCGAGACCTCCGAATCGTACGACGGCCGCGTATTCTCGCAGGTCAAGAATTACAGCGTCGTTTCGTTCGAATCGTATGTGAATCGCGTTTTGCAGCTGCGAGAACACAGTAATCTCACGAAATTCCGGGTTTCCCTGCACAAGGATGTCAGCCTGGAGTTCATGCAAAACTGCGTCGTTTACGCGGCGAGACATAAAGTCCAGCATCTCAGAATACGAGGTTGTGTTAAAGAAAAACCTGTTACATTGCCTAAATTATTGCTTACTTCATCTTCATTGATTACCCTGCACCTGCATAATGCTACTAGTAATAGTATAGAGTTGCCAAAATCAGTTTCGTTGCAAAACTTAAAAACCCTGCGCCTCAAGAATTTTGAATTTTCTGATTGGAGTTACAATGGGGAGGTGTTTTCAGGGTGTCCTAATCTTGAGACTTTGGTTTTAGGCAAATGTTCGATTAGGCCGACGAATAAACTCAAGGTTTTAGATGTTAACTGCTTGAACCTTAAGAATTTGGAGATAAGATATTGGAGGAGTCCTTGGAAATGCTTTGATGAGCATGTAATCAATGTTCGTGCTCCGAAACTTGTGTTCTTTTTGTTCCAAGGTCATCTTGCTAGAGTGGATTTTAAGGAGGGTTTGCCGTGTATGGAGAAAGCTTGTGTTGATTTATCGTATCCGACTGCGTGTTTTATGGTGAATGCAAGTGAAAGAAAGCAAAGAACTTCGGAAGTTTTACTCACTATCCTTCGCCAGATTTGCAATGTCAAATTGTTATCCCTGTCGTTGACGACAATTGAGGTATAATGCAAATCAATCTTGATGTGCTTGAGAATTCTCAATTTGCTTTCGTATTGATGTTGCGGGGAAAAGAGCAAAAAAAAAAAAGAAAAAAAACAGTGATAAAGTCTTAATCCAGAGTTTAGTTATGCCAAAGTAAGGGAGATATAAATTAGGGGTGATTACCAAACCCCCTTGAGGTTTGGGCTAATTACAAAAAATTCATAGATGTTTCAAAATTGCAAAACGCCCCCTCAGGTTTGATTATGCCTTAAATTTAAGGGGGTAACTGTAATATTTCTATAAAATATCAGGGGGGGTTTGAAAACTTTTTGCTTAAGAAGGGGGAAATGTAAGACAAAATCAAACCTCAAGGTTTTTTATTTTGTAATTTACAAAAACCTCTTGAGTTTTATTGTAATTATTCCTATAAATTATTCAAATTTGCAGCAAAATGTAGATAATTGGTGTGTTAACTGGTGTTTCTAATTTCATAGGTTATGGCCGCCCTTCGTGATTTACAATCTCGTGCGCCTATAATTTTTGAGAATTTGAGGAATTTAAAGTTTACAGCTGAGAACATATATATGGAGAAGACAATGCGTACGGAGAATGTTATGCAGTTGCTTGAGAAGGTTGCCTCCGAAGTTGTGATATTCGATGGTTCTAAGGTATTATGGTTGTCTTTCTTTCATTTTCTTATTTGTGTTTCCTTAAAACCCAAAATTAGATATCAAGTTTATGACCAGTTCTGACAGTTTTTAAATTTCTTTAGTCACAACATTCTCAGAAAGCCTGTTTTTGAATTGATATGCTATTATTTAAACTTAGGGTTAATTACAAAAGTACCCTTGAGGTTTGACCTAATTACGAAAAAACCTAGCTAACTTTTAAAAGTACAAAAATACCCTTGAGGTTTTATTTTGTCTGACATTTACCCCTTCATAACCAAAAAATATTTCAAAACCCCCTCATATTTATAAAAATATAAATATTACAGTTTACCCCTTAATTTTAATTTGAATCAAACCTCGGGGTACCTTTTGTAATTTTTGAAAGTTAGCTGGGTTTTTTTTTAATTAAGCCAAGCCTCAGGGGTACTTTTATTAATTATCCCTCTCTTTTATTGAGAACTTCGTTTGCTGATGTTGAGTTGGGATTATTTGATATTTCCTTCCGTTTGCAATGCTCTTATCGAAGTTAAAATGCCTCGAACCTTCAAGATTGAGGATACTAGTGTAGTTACAAGGAGCAGACATATATTTTTAAATCGGTAGCTAATTTATTTTCAGGAAAAGAAACTCTTACCTGAGTCTTCAAAGGTCAAAACGAGGAAGGACGTTAGACATGTTGCTGTACCAGCACATGTCATGCACTTTATTAGAAAGCTCGCCTTCTTTGGAACGTTTGAGTATTGAAATACCAAAGGTATGTTTTATTTGAGGGGATTGAGGAATAATAGGAGAAGATTTAGTGAGTGACGACTGGCCAAAAATGGCCGTTCTTGTTTTTCAGGTATCATCGGACAGAGAATGAAGAGAAAACAAAAAAATATGTCATGAGACGAATGATCGATGTATTTAGCATGCACGGGTGGATAGAGAGTTCGTCGGATATTTATGCTTTGAGAAGACTGGGATGATTTGAGAGATATTTATTAGTCATCTTTTCTGTAGTACAGTTTGAGACTGATACAAACTTCTTGATGCATGTAACTACTTTCTGATTATGCTTTGGGTTTTGTGACTTTGTTAATAAACTCCTTACAGCTGCATTGCTGAAAATCCATTTTAGTATTATTGTGCGTGTTTGCAAACTCTTAAAAAAGTGATTATCAGCTTTTAGATGGAAAACATTATTGAATTTTCCATGTAGGAGTTGAGAATAATTTCTTTCAGAGTTTGCAAACTCCTAGATGATGATACTGTGATACAGGCCCATCAGAAATAATTAATTGATTATTATTTTAATGGTTAATTATAAAAATTACTCTCGAGGTTTGGTCTCAAAATCCAGTTATCTTCCGAAATCACATACATTCTCTTGATATTTGTTTTCATCTTACAAATTGCACGTCAATAGGCAAGCATTTGTTAGTAAATACTAACTTGAAAAGGGTGTTTGTAAAACCTTAAGTAGGGATTTGTAATTTTGAAAGTTTAATTAAATTAAATTTCAAGGTAATTTTGATAGTATAAAGATTCATTCTTGGAAACGATCTGAAAGTGAATGAAGTATAGATATATAGGGAGTATTTGCAAACTGTGGAAAAGAAAGGGGGAAAAAAAAGAGAATGACAAAAAAAAAAGAAGTCATTCTCAGCTTATAGACGCAAAAAATAACCATTTTTCCATTTCAAAACTCAAAATTACGTTTTTTTTAGAGTTTGCAAACACCCTCTATTGTCTTACGCACGCAAAAACCGTAGCATGTGGGGACGAAATTGAAAATATTTGAGAGAGGGTGACGATCTATAGGAAGACATAACTTTTATATGTAAATATATAATAATATGTTGAGGTGTTTGATAATTTTTGAAGGCAGATGCACATAATGCTTCACAAAAGCCATAAGTATGTCATTGTATGTTAGAGCGTTTAACCATAAGAACTCGTCTCCGTCTTCCAATCCAGGTAGTCGTCCATGGCGAATCTCCTGAGACGACTCTGTAACCCGCGTTTGAATACAGTTTTCGCGCGCCATAATCGTCTTCGTAAGCTCTAAGGGCAAGATACTCAAAACCCCATATGGCTGAGAGTATGTCACAAGCTTTTAGCAATGTGGTGGCCACCTTTTGCCTCCTGCAAATCATATCAAATTAAACATCATTCAGCAACAAAACATCCCTCAAATATTATAAAGGATAATTACAAAACATCCCTGAGGTTTGGGCTAATTACAAAAAACTCAAAAGAGTTTTGAAAATTACAAAAAAAAAAAAAAAAAGAACACTTGAGATTTGATTGAGTCTTAAATTTAAGGGGCTACCTGTAATATTTCTATACATGTCAGAGTTTTTTTGAAATATTTTTTGCTAATGAAGGAAAAATGTACGACGAAATCAAATCTCAAGGGTCTTTTTGTTCTTTTCAAAAATCTCCGGCCCTTGTCATAACATTCAGCATTATCCTTGGTGTTTAGCCTAATTACAGAAATATCCGGTTCTCTTTCAAAATTACAAATATCCTCTTGACATATGTTTCTAATTCACAAATTGCACATTTTGAGTAGCTGACAAAACCTGGCCGATGATAAGGCCAGGTTGGGCTGCAATTTCATATGCCCGAAAGGAAATGAGCCTATTCAACCCGACAGGCCAGGTCATCTCGGTCGGCCCAATGCAAATTCAGTTATATTTCTAAAGTATGTGCCCAGAAATGGTGGCCCGAAGGAATCTAGGCCTTGTCCAGCCTAATTTTGTTCTCTTGGCCCGGCGGACCAGCACATTTGCCACTGTTGAGGGGGTATTTGTACAAGAAATACAAATCTCAAGGGTTGTTTGTAATATTAAAATCTAATTGGATTTTTTGTTATAAGACTAAACTTCAGGGGTGATTTTGTAATTATCCCTATATTGCTGTTGACTAATTGTGGAAAGTTGTTAATAGAATTGAACCTGAATTTGTTCAAAACAGCTATTCCAGAAACATAAAGATACTCTTCTGCCCCTGGTAGGTGCTCAAGAACTGAATCTTCCCTTAAAACAGTAACATCAACTACTCCAGCAAGCTCTTTATTTGATTCTTGATCATCACTTCTGGGCTCTGCTACCAAACATGCATATCTGGTTATACATTAATTGATTGTCAGCTAACAATACTTTTTATTTTGCCACATGAATCATGTAAATAATGCATGATTGGTATAATATGTTAGCCTAGAGTTGGAATTGCAAAAGGGATAATTAAAAACACCCCTAAGGTTTGGGCTAATTACAAAAAAATCCACACATGTTTCAAAATTACAAAAAAAAAATCTCGTGTTTGATTTTGTCTTAATTTTAAGGGGGTAATTGTAAGTTTTTACAAAAGTCGGGTTTTTTTGTTTGAAATATTTTCCGGTTATGGAGTAAAAATCTAGGACAGAATCAAACCTCAAGGTCTTTTTTGTAAATTTAAAAAAAATCTCTGGGTTTATTTGTAATTAGCCCAAACATTAGGGGTGTTTTTGTAATTGTCCCATTGCAAAAAGATCCAATTCTTCAACAATTCCATAAGCTTATAGGGAGTGTACAAAAACTTCAAAACATGTGTTTTGTTGGGAGGAAGTGATTTATTGTCACAAAACTGAAAAGTAGCTAATAATCAGAAGTTGGCGGAAAGCTAAATGCTGAATAAATTTAAGGGATAATACAAAAACAACCCGACGTTTGAGCTAGTTACAAAAAACCCGATGTTTCAAAATTAGGGATAATTATAAAAATACCCCTGAGGTTCAGAAACCCATTTTTTTAAAAATGGCAAAACCTCATTAAGGTTTGATTTGTCTTACATTTTCCCACTTTATAAGAAAAAACGTTTCAAACCCCTCTGACATTTATAAAAATATTGAAGTTATCCCCTAAATATATAACATAATCAAACTTGAGGGTTTTATTTTGAAACATCTCTAGTTTTTTTTTTTTTTTTTGGTAATAACCCAAACCTCAGGGGTTTGAATTGTTTTTTGCTTATATAGGAGAAAAATATAGGACAGAATCAAACCTCAAGAAGTTTTAATAATCTTCAAACATCCTCTCTTGAAGTTTTTTGCAATTAGTCCAAACCTCATGGGTTTTTCTGTAATTATCCCAATAATATAGCTTTGTGGTTTTTGTTTACCTGTCTGGAGGTGAGTTCCTTAGCCTGTAAAGAAGTCCTGAAAGCACTTCAGCCTATATCATACATGAAACAACAAATGATTAATGTGGATTTTATGACATATATAATTTTTGCAAGTAAAATTAAGAAAATGGATAATTACAAAACCTCCCCGGGTTTCCGGATAATTATTATAAAATCCAAACATTTTTAAAAATGCGAAAAAAAACCTTGAGTTGATTCTGTCTTGCAAACAATATTTGAAACCACCTGATATTTCCAGAAATATTTCAGTTACCTCCATTTCAAATTTGAGGAACTTTTTGTAATTTTAAACATCTCTAGATTTTTTTTTTTGTAAGTAGCCCGAATCTCACGACAAATGATTAACGTGGATTTTATGACATACATGATTTTTGCAAGTATAAATAAAGGTATAATTACAAAAACCCCTTGGTTTCGAGCTAATTATAAAAAAAAAAAAAACAGAGATTTTAAAATTGCCCAAAAAAAAAAAATAATCTTGGCAAAAATATTTCAAAACTCACTAATATTTCTAGAAATATTTCAGTTACCCCCATAAACTTAAGATATAATCAAATTTGAGGGGACTTTTTGTAATTTTGAAGCATCTCTGGCTTTTTCTGTAATTAGCCCAAATTTGAGGGGGCTTTTGCAATTATACCTAAAAATCAAAACTGATCAAATTACCTTAAAGAAGTCAAGAAATAAATCATCAAACAGAAACACAGGCTCATGAAATGCTTCAGCTTGAACATAAGCTACTTTCCTCATTTCCTCCTCTGTTTCAACCATTCTCCTTACTTGCCAATCCACATCACTTACAAGATAACCAAACTGATGTGTTTCATTTTCATATGCCCTGTTTGGCTGTAGCTTTTCAGAATCCAAATTTACTTGCTGATCAGAAGATGTTGATGTTGATGAAGAACTGCAGCAATGCACAAGCCCTCTGTTGTTCTTCTTCTTCTTCAACCTTATGGTTTGTTTGGTAAAGCTCAAATTGTGTAATGGGATTTTTTCAAGTAATTTTCATTTTTTCTTGACCCTTTAACAACAATAGAATGGTTGTAATGCAAATGAGCCATAACTCCTTTTTTTTTTTTTTTTTTTCAAGAAACACTATTGATGGAGCATATGAAAGACAATGTTTTGAATATGTACTCTCTCTGTCACACACACAAGCACACACAAATAGGTTTTCTAATAAAAAATCAGACTTTTAATGTTAATTTTGGAGTTATAAGGGTGACATTTTTGGGTCACAGGGTCGTGTTCAAAATACATAAAAATTAAATAAACTATAAGATAACTATGTTTCGACAAATGGTAACGTTGTGTTTGATCGTTCGCGTTTCTTGTTTTCCGAGTAGAACTTAAAAGTTGGGTTCGTTTTGTGTTGTTGTATCCATTAGCAGAGCCAGGAAAAATAATGTGGTAGGTGATATATGAAAGTGAAGTGGGTCGAATAAAAAATTAAAAAAAAAATCATATAAATCCCAACTAAAATATGTTTCTTTAAAAAAGAGGGGGAGGTCTAGGATGCCCTTCATGCCGCTTTGATCGTGTCGTGGATTGTCACCCGTAAGTCATATGTTAAATTTATATGCCACTCATTGTTCAAAAAATGCACTTAAATTTTGTGATGCCAAAGTAAATCAAATTGATCAGTATAAATTCATGCAAAATTGAGGCCATTCATTTATGTACTTTGACAAGGGGGAAAGTGGCAATATAGTATAATCTTTGTAGACTTTGTTTGATTCACAGAAACAAACATTTTGGGAAGGATAAGATTATAATGGTAGTGGTTGTGCTATGTACAATCAATATTTTGGGGGCCCACATCAGCTCATTGCATTTTCCAGCCATAGAATTGACCAGCTTACATGGCAGCACATAGGCCTAACACTAAAGTTTTTTTTTTTTAATAAAAAAAAAAAAAAGAAAAAGAAGATGAAAATTTATGGACTGGATTTGAGGTTGACAAGTGGCAACAATATTTGTTTGAGATGATTTATACTGGGTCCCAACTTGGTTTATTGGGAAGCTATATTTTGGGTTTGTAGCCCATATCGAAATTGGGCTGAGGCCCAATTGGACCTTACAATTAGCCCATAGATTGGGCTAATTTTATGAGCTAGCTGCCTAGAACCACTTATTTTACATCAGCCATAGGCCCCATAGCTTTGACCATTCTTGAGAATTAAGATGACCAAATTGTTAACAGTAATGACAGAGAGGAAAAATGGTTGAAATAATGACATTTTCCCCATGTTAAATATATCATTAAATTAAAAAAATAGCATAAAAATTGTTGAAACCCCAAATCACCCCCATTGTTAACAGAGAGAGAGAGAGAGACCAAAGTCCCTTGAATATTTACCATTTACAATAAATATATTTATTTACTAAACATATTTATGTATATATAGCACTTTAAAATAAATAATTTTATTGAGAAATATACGGTTAACGTAAAATATAAATTGAAATAATTATTAAATATTGCAAACAATCATAAATTTATTAAACAAAAGCATATAGAATAGACCAACATTATGGCAATGGAAAAATTGCCTAGTAGCTTGGAGAGGTCAATATACTCGAGGTGATCATGGCTATCCCACTATTGTGCTTGAAGCGGTGGCTTCTCAAGACTGTGGATATGACATGCATTTTTGGGGTCGCAAGGGTGTGTAATGATATCAATGTGCTTAACGAATCACTTTTATTTCAACGACGTCTTAGAAGGAAGGCGCACCGCACCGACCGGTCAATTTTACATTCAACAACACGCAATATAAAAATGGATATTATATGACGGATGGAATTTATCGAGAATGGGCTACTTTCACAAGAGCTTTCTGTGTCCCCAAAATTCCAAAAGAATAAATTTCAAACAAAGACAAGAAGTTTGCAAAAAAAGATGTAGAACGAGCATTTGGTGGGTTCTCCAATCTCGATGGTCGATGATTAGAGATCCGGGCGATCTTGGTACCTTCCACACATGAAGAATAATATATATACGTGTATTATCTTACAAAACATGATTATTGAGGACGAGGGCGAGACAACGCACAATTGGTCCAACAATTCGAGCTTTCAATGAGATGCGATTACCTCCCAAGAGTTACGATATGGGCAATACACAATGGCGTAGCCAGGAAATATTACGGGGTGGACCGATACACAAAATCGGTGTAGACCGGATAAAAAACTAAAGAAAAATCATATAAATTTGAACTAAATTTTCTTTAAAAAAATTTGCCTTGTAATTTTTTTTTAAAAAAATGGGGGAGGGAGATTGGCCCCCTCCCTCCGCCACCGGCAATACGAGAAGATGTGAACTACGTGATCGTGAAATGCATCAACTTCGACACAATTTGGTTGAGCACCTTTGGGAGCGTTGTGGATTCGATGAGTGAAAAATTAATTTACTAATCATGTTTTTCTTTTTATTATTGTGATGCTTACGAGTATTTGTCCTTTTTGATTAAATGATTTTAAAGCATTATGTTGTTGTATCTCCTCACTTGAATGAAATTTTTATTAGAATTAATTTACTTTATAAGGCTAATACAATTATGAAAATTAAATTAATTGAAAATAATCACATTAGTGATTTTATTGAAAATTATACATAAAAACAACAAAAATACATATTATAAATATGATTAGGCAATGAGACCTATTTTGAACTTTGAACCGGGACTTATCACTTTGTGGATTGTAGGAGATAGTTTAGTACAAGTTCATAATTTGTGGATGTGGCATTGGAGGATCCACAAAAGAACTTGAACTTTGTAGGTCCCGAGGGTGTAAGTGTAAGGTTTAGAAGGGGGGTTGAATAAACCTTACCAAATTTTCGATTTAGGCCTTTTTAAATCTCTGAGTTCTACACATTTGTGTCTTGATGGATGATCGAATTAGTCCTCAAGTAGAGTTAATCTCTCACAGACTCAAATTTGACATTAATAGAGTAACTCAAATTGTTGGCTATAAATTGACTCAATTGTGGTTTTGTTTTTTGGAAGACTTAACACCCTTAAGTTTGATTAAGCAAGTTTTCTGACTTGATTTAGTACTTATAGATTATCAAATGGATAGCAAATTTATCAGATATAAGCAATTAAAAGTGCGAGAAATTTAAATCTTTGAAATGTAAATGACACGATAAAGTTTTTATAGAGGTTCGAAGATGGGGTAATTCTTCTACTCTCTCTCTTCTCCAACTCCTGGAGGAATCCACTAAGTAATGATCGGTTTACAAAGTGGTAGCAGTCCAGGATACAAGTCTTGATCACAACAGCCGACTTGATCCTTTGGGACTCGATCCTGGAGACGCTTGATCACTCGGTTGGCTTAAATGACGACTCGAACTTCTTCACAGGCGTTTTTGCGCTTGCTACTACTGACTCACTTGCTCAAGCACTTTGGATTTGATCACGAAGCCCTCCAAAAGCAAGACTTGGTTGACCTTGAACCTTTCTACAATCCTTCTTGGAATGTAGACCCCTTGTTTTCGAGTATTTTCCTCTTCAAGCGATTGAAGTTCTCTTTCCTTCACAGGTAAGTGTTGGATTGATGTCTTGAGATGTAGGCTTGAGGATTGAGAATGTTTCGATTATTGATAAGCTTGTATATCTCACGTGTGTCATTCATTCACGCATCATTTCCTTCTCAATCAAACTCCCGGCCTTTTATAGTGAACTTTCAAAAATTTGCCCGTTGAAGAGATAGGCTCATTTTTGAAAGTCACTTTGCGATCGTTGGTGTGCGATTCTTGGAATTGCCATTTCCTCGTATGAAATGTTTTATCACCTTTTCGAGTTCGACACGGTGTAGTGCTTCCCGTTGGTTCATTTCTTTTTGCACGCTTCAGGGTGAGCACTCCAAGAAAGGTAGTATGGAGATATTACTTGTTTAAGTAAATCTCTTGATTTACGCGGCAACGGTTCTTTTACGATTATCTCGACTTGACCGCATTTCCTCGCTTTCCCAGGTGACTTAGAGTCGCCTTCCAATCATGGATGACTCTTGTCACCGACTTGAGACTTCAGCCTCTTGAGTTGACTTGGTCGATGTTCCACTCACCGCATCTGCATCTCGCTTCTTCAGCGGTCGAGTTCTGTCTTTCTTCTTTGTTGTACTGTTTGTCTCACGTGAGTTTTCCTTCAAGCCTTGATTTTGTCTTTGCAGGTTGGAGCGTAGGCGACTTAACTCGGCAGCCACTCTAATTGTTACATTACATTTCAAAGCAAGAATGGGGAGCCAACTTTCTATTCTAAGTTTTACATGGCATTCATCAAAATCTAAACAATAGAATTCCTAACAATTTCCCCCTTTTTGATGATGCCAAAACTTAAATCATACAAAGATGCAAATAACACGAGATCATCTGAGATAGTGTATTGACATAGAATGTATGCGCATAATCAATCTTTTTATTGATCATATCATTCTTGTACTTAACACAATTGTTTACAAGGTGTATCGAGTATGTAAAAAAAAATTTAGCATTATTACGAGAAGACTTACATTGTATGTATTTACATATAAAATACACGAAGGGTTGACAAAGAACACTTCATCTCCTTCATTTGTCTCATGCTTCTTTCATCTTGATCAAGATCTTCTTCTCTTCTTCTCGTCATTTGCTTTTTTTTTCTTCTCATATGCCTTGCAGCGACTTCATCTTTCCTTATTCTTTCTGTCTCTCTGCCATAGGTGAGTTTGTCTCTTGTTTTTTCTTCTATTCTTTTTGCATACTCGGCGTTGGTTTTAGCCACTTGCAAGTTCGCCACATGGTCAAGAGCCCCAAAGTAGATCCCTCATTTCTTTCCCGGATCTACGTATTCAATATTCTTGGCGAGGCTGGGTCCAAGCTTCTTCCTCCACCGCCGCTTCTTCCTCTACCTGCGGGCGTATCTTGTCTTGGGTTTTCTTCTTTTCGGTGAGTGCCGGCGGAGTGAGTGAGCCAGAATGATCCGGTTGTCTTTGTCTGTCGCCTTCTTCACATAATGTGAGACCCTTTTCCCAAAGATCTGAGTCCCAAGCTTGAGCGAGGACATATTTGCAAAATAACCTTGATTCGAGCGTTTTGAATTCGTCAATCGATCTTGGCTCTGTCCCGACATCCGAAATGGCATACGTGTCTCTGTCCAACCGGAATGCCTCCGTGTTCTTTCAAAATGTTCATCACCCTGGCATCCATTCTTCCTTCCACCTCCTTCATCCCTCGCTTCAATTTCTTTTCTCTTCGGACCATAGATACAGCAGAGTGTTGGAGTGGCGAGTCATTGGGAGTTCTTCGCTTATAATGTCATTTGTGTGAGGACCTGTTGGGGTTTGTGCAATCATCAAGGTCATATTCTTTGATCCTTCCCCTCGTGATTTTCCTTTCTTGATTTCAAAATTTCCTGGTGATTTTCCTTCTCAATTTGTTCCTTGTCACATTTGCTCCTTTCTTTTCGACTTGATTTTCTTTGCTTTAAGGTATTATTCTTCCCCTTTTTGGCATCATCAAAGGATAGAGGAACCCAGGGAACATCTTTGGCAAGCATGAAGTCGAAGTCTCACGATGGTTGAATTTTGCTTCAAGTCTGCTGCGTTGTATCTTTGCACGGAATTGACCGAGTAGCGTTGGATTCTCTGAAATCGGCTTCATCTCGGCCCATGAGAAGGCTGAATTTTCTTGTCATGTGTTCTTCCAAACGTGTATATCATTTGCGATACGCTCACGCGGCGACTTGATCTCGGCGGTGTGAGCTTCGTGCATATGTTCAATGTGTTCCCGCGAAACCGTTTCGCATCAACATTTTCGACTCTCCACACTAGCGACTTGTTGAATAATTGTCAAGTATCTTACTGTTCACACGCATTGATTCTTCTTTGTTGCCACCATTCCTTATCCTCGATTGTGATCTCTCAAGTCATTTGTAAAGGTTGGCATCTCTGTTGTCCAGACGCATATCGAGGAGGCTCGATGCCTCTCCATCTTTTCAACTTCAAAGAAAGAGTGCCTTGAACACTTCTCGTCTTGGTGATTCTTTGTTGCGGTGATGGCCATCTGTTGTCGTCGAAGTCAAGTTTGGAACAATGGTGCCTGAGTGAAAAAGGAGCTGGTGCGTGATAGCGTGCTTGCTCATTTTCGACTCTTCGTGGAGTTGGTATCTCCGGTGAGAAAGGAAAGATTCCACAAAGGATTCATCACCGCCATCGGGATTTGTTCGATGATAAGCGGTGGGCGTGAAGTTCTTTTGGGAATCGATCCATTTGTAGCTTGAGGAGCGGAGTGGTGGTCATTTGGTTCATTTTGGGTTTTGTGGTGCGATGGACTAAACTGGCTGAGCCTCATTTATCTTATGACCGTTGGTCTCGGTGATTTCTCCTTTTGAGTAGACTGGTCCTCGGCCTTTATCGAAGCGTCATCGGACGATGATGAGATTTCCATTGGTGGCTCATCATCAAAATTAAAGGTCGACGAGTAGTCTTGGGATCATACTTGCTCGTGCCTGGAACATCCGCGGTGAGTCTTTTGGATTTGTCATGGGGTTGACTCGAGCTTCTTCTTCTTCGCTTCCGATCCCGGAAAGGTGACATCGGGTTGTCCTGGGAATCATGAAGTGCGATCTCCTTTTCGGATGGATCGATGGTTGCGGGAGGATGTTCTCTACTTCACTTTGTGTTACCCGGGAAGTCTCAACCTCCCGTGGGCCTTGATTCCTCAGCGGTCTCTACTTTGCGGCGAGGCCTTGGTCTCCTTTCGCAGTGTCGGTTGTCTTAGGGTCTTCGGCAGTGGCATCCATTGGAGTCTCAACCCCATGGATTGCACTTTCATCGCCAGTGTTAACTCCCGAGTACATTCCTTCCTCGTGCCTCGACCGCATCGTCGTCATTAGCCCGAGCGGTTGGCACCTCGGTGAGACAGTCTCAACCGTCGAGCTTCGTTGATGGCAACTTGTTGTTCTTCTTGTGTTTGAGTGTTCTTTGCTTCGCCTCCTACATTCTTTGTGGAGTCATCTGCAAAGCATCCTCCGACTTTGCTGCGGTGGAGGAGTTTTCCCGGTGGCGCATTTGGCGGTGAGTGACTTGGAGTGGGGTTACTCGTCTCCAAACTCCCATTGTTGCAATTGATGGTTCGGTAGTTGGGCGGTGGTGGCACACCTTCAATAGGGGTTGGCTCGATTGGGGTCCCCACTAGCCCGATTTCATCGCCACCTTCCTTATGCCTTCTTCCGAGTTAGCTGGGAAGTGGTAGCAAAGAACATCAGTGGCTATTTCTTTGAACCACTCCCATTGGATCGATTTCGGTGTGTTCGGAGGACTCTCTGGTCCCTCCATCGTCTTTGCGTGAAGGATTCTTGATTCATGCAATGCTTGCTGCGATCCGCAATTTTACGTAGCGGCAAAGATTCTGCGGTTCATCGTCACTTTCCGGAGAAGACATCAAGGAGAGGATGGAAGTGTTACGTAGTGGTGGAGATAGGCGGATACTTGCCTTTTCGCGTGCTTTGCTTTCTTGACTTGCTTTTCTCTCTCCTTGTCCTTGTAGATCTGCGAGAATAACCATGCGATTGTCTTCATCTAGAGTGGGAGACCACGATAGATAATCGAGGAAATTTAGCGATTCTCTTCTTCTTCTATGAATTCAAAGCCGTTGGAACTGTTCCTCGACTTGCTCGACTTCCATTTTCTCCACTCACGCAGGACGATTTTGGATGTATGCGGGTAAGGTGGAGATAGGATCATTACATCACTATCTGGGTCAAGTTTGGTTCTTCGAGTTTAATTTGTGTCTTGGGTTCTCTCTTTGATCACCTTGATGAGACTTTGTTTCATCGATTACATCCGGAGACTCTACTTCTCCAGTAGTCTCCGTATTTGTGCTTAGGTGAGTAGTGACTCATTTGGTTTCTCTTGTTCGGATTGCTTTACAAGTCTTCTTCGTCTCTTAGTTTGTACGGAGGGATTTACGGTTCGAGAGGCGGTGTCCTCTCGAGTCTTGGCGGTGGGCGTGCTTGTGTTTGTTTTCGAGGAGCCGCCGCCGTCTAAGGCTTGTCGATTCTCTCTTTTTGACGATCGAGAAAGGAATTTGTGAGTCCCTTCTCGACCGCAGGGGGCGGTGACACGGGCTTGGCGCAGTGACTCTGCTGCAGGGCGGGTGACTCTGCTGCGGGCGGGAGCATGTTTGGTTTTTTCTTTCTTTGCAGCGGGCAAGCAGACTTAGTAGCTGCAGGGCGGCGCTTTCTTCTTGGTTGGAGAGGAAGCATTTGTGTCTTGGGTGGTGATTCCCCTCATTGGTGTCGCTCTCTTGGCGTACACGACGACTTCGAGCACGGAGAGATTAGCTCAACATTCCTCTTGTTAACATGAAAGGCCTTCCCATGTCTAAGAGGTCTCCTTTCACCTCCAATAGCCGGCCAATCACTAGGCCATACCCCGGGATCCTCCAAATGACCCATCTTCTTTGAAGGACTTGTTCCTACGTTCGGGCAGAGTCAACGTAGAGATAAACTCGGCCAGTTTATCTTCTTTTCTTCGATTATTGCGGCCATCACAATCAATTTTGCCTTTGTGTGTTGGTCAAAGCCGCCAAATTTGATGTCGATACACTTGGCAACAATATCCAACAATTTGTGATAATCCTCCTTCGGCTGATCTCTTGTTTCTTTGTGTATATTATTTTGTCACAAGAACGTCGGACTTGGCTATTTTCTTTCCATGCGTCGCCCAAGTTTACATCGCCTTTCCTTAATTTGATTGCTCCTTCCTGGCTTTGGTAGTGAGCAATATTGACAAATCTTGGCGGTGATAGTCACCGCTTCCGTGAGCGGATGACTTGATTCCTTCATCGTGAATCTCGGCATTCACGTAGAATTGTGCGACCTCCTCCACGTAGGTCATAGGATACTCAGTGTTAGAAAGCGGTTTGATCCCGGCGTTTTAACTTCTCCGCGATTTTCTTCACCAGGGTGTCGTCGGACCCCCTTCGTCATTAAAATTCGAAATCACTGGCCGAATCCGGTGTGGATTTGTTTTCCCAACTTGGTAAAGTTATACGTTGGTGCCATTTCTCGAGAATAATTTCAAGGAAAAGTTCGAAATTTGATTTGAAGGTTGATAGGGTTTGAGAGTATTTGCCTTTGCTTTTCGAGAGAGAGAGATTGAGCAGTTTTTAGAAGTGTGAGAGAGAAAACGGACGAAAAATGGTTTAAATATGGTTTATGAAAGGGCGTCGCAGACGGTTTTGAATCGTGATCGAAATCAACGGCTTGGATTTCGTGACGATATTGAGCGATTCATGTCTCGTATTTAATGCGGCAAAGATTTATATCCAATCATAGGCTTGGTGTGCGGCTTTTATGTCGTACACATCATCATTATCTTTGCGTGTCTCTTAAAACATTCTTTAGGTCAAAAACATTGCGTTTTTGTCACTTTGCTCATAAGTTATTGACTTATCTCTTAGCATTTGATTTAACTCGCTTCTCACATTTCTCTTAGTGACTCGGCTATCGGTGACTTGGTATAATTGACTTTTCCGATCTGGTGATTCTTGAGCTAATTTTTGTTTTGACTCTTTTTCACCTTCTTTCTGTTCCATTTCTTTTCTTTGATTCTTCTGCGTCTCGGCTTAGCTCAATTAGCCCCAACTCATGTTTGAGTTCTTCAAATCTTGACTCACATAATGGTTTTGTGAAGATGTCACTAGTTGATTATCGGTTGAGATATATTCAAGATAATGTCCTTCTTTTCAACATGATCTCTTATGAAATGATATCCGACATCTATATGTTTTGTTCTTGAGTGCAACACAGGATTTTGAGTGATTGCAATTGCACTTGTGTTATCACACATGATTGGAATTTCTTTTTCTTCAACTTCATAATCTCTCATTTCTTTGTCTCATCCATAGGACTTGGGCACAACAATTTGCCCAGCCTATGTATTCTCGCCTCATTTGTAGAAGTGGCTATTGAGTTTTCTTCTTGCTAAACCAGGAAATTGTCTGTTTCCAAGCATTTGACATGTGCAAGTCTTTTTTCTGTCCACTCTGCATCCAAAGCATAGTCAGTCCGAATAGCCAATTAGCTTGAATCCACCTTCCTTGGATACCATAGCCCTCTTACTTGGTTTCCTTTTAAGTATCTCAATATTCTCTTAGTTTATGATCATATGGCTCTCTTTTGGAGCGATTGAAATCTTGCACATACACCTACTGACAAAGGTGATGTCGGCTGCTATTTGTGAGATAGAAGCGATGATCAATAAGTGCTCATGTATCTTGTTTGATCTACTGAGGCTTGCCATCTGCATCCATGTCCATTTTGGTGATGTGTTCATTGGTATTTTTACGAAGACTTCTCCTCCATACCAAATTTCTTCATTAAATCTCGGTGTATTTTGTTTGACTTATGAAGGTTCCATCCTTCATTGTTTCACTTGAAGTCGAGGAAGAATGTCGACTCTCCCATCAAGCTCATTTCAAATTTACTTTGCATGAGGTTTGAGAATTTTTCACTGACTCTTTGTTAGTGGATCCAAAAATGATGTCATCCACATATATTTGAACAAGCGATATACTCTTCTTGTCTTGAATTACGAAAAGTGTTCTATCTACTTTTCCTTTTGTGAATCCATTTTCGGTTAGGAATTGTGAGGGTATCATACCATGCTCGGGTGCCTGTTTCAATCCATACAGGGCTTTCTTGAGTTTGTACACTTTGTCTCCAAGAGTCTTACGCTCAAATCCTGGAGGTTGTTCAACATACACTTCTTCTTCCAATAATCCATTTAGGAATGCACTTTTTACATCCATTTGATATACAATGAAATTTTTGTGACGCATAGGCAAGAAACATCCTTATAGCTTCCAATCTTGCTACAGGAGCAAATGTTTCATCAAAATCTATTCCTTCTTCTTGGCAATATCCTTTGGCTACGATCTTGCTTTGTTTCTTACCACGTAACCTTCCTCGTTCATCTTATTTTCGAATACCCATTTGGTTCCAATAACATTTTGATGTATGGGTCTTTGTACTAATTCCCATACTTTATTTCTCTCAAACGATTGACTCTTCTTGCATAGCTTGAATCAATGTGTGTCATCAATGCTTGTGACACATCTTTGGGCTCTATCTGCGAGATGAAGCATGTGAACATTCGCTTCTTGTTGAGTTGGATCTTGTCTTGACACCTTCTCTCATGTCTCCAATGACAAGATCGGTGGATGGTCTCTCACCATCTTACGTCCAGGTTGAAGTAAGTTATTCATTTGGATTGATCGACTTGCGGTGTGTTGGGCGTGGTCACTCTCTCGTGATCACTTTCGCAGATTTTCCATTGTTTTTGAGATTGGCTATCTCATCTTCTTTCAATTGATAATCCCCGCCTTGACTTCAGCATAGGGATTCTTACGTGAGGTTGGATGTTTGAACTTATCGGTGACTCTTCAATGTCTTTTCCATTTATGTTTGGCTCATCGAATACTACATGAATGGATTCCTGTAACCATAGTTCTTTTGTTGAGTATTCAGTAGGCTTTGCTTTGTTGAGTATCTAAGAAGATACCTCATCGGCTTTAGCATCAAAAGCCTTTAGGTTGTCTTTGCCATTATTATGGATGAAGCATTTACATCCAAATATCCTGAAATATGCAACATTTGGTTTTCTTCGATCCGGATCTCATAGGGAGTCTTTGTCACCGCCTATTTATCATACATCTGTTTTGGGTGTAGCGGTGTGTTGATTGCTTGATCCAAAATCTTTTTGGTAACCCTGCTTCACTAACATGGTCCTGCTTGCTTCCTCGGGGTTCATGCTCCTTCTTTCTCGCAACTCCATTCTGTTTGTGGAGTCCTTGCGGTGATAGTTCATGACAATACCATTCTCAATACAAGATCTTGAGTTATTATTCCATTGACAAACTCGGTTCCTCTATCCGATCTTATTTTGATAATGGTTTGACTCTTCTCATTTTGTATTCTCTTCATTTGTGGTAGCTTTTGTAGAGTTTCTTTCTTTCTTGCACATGAATATTGTCCATGTATATCTTGAGTAGTCATCTACTACCACCAAGGTGTATTTCTTTCCACTTATGCTTCTTTGGTTCCCTTTGGGCCAAATAGATCCATATGAAGCGGATGCAATATTCTTGTTGAGGATGGGCATGTCTTTTCTTTGAATGACGACTTGATTTGTTTTCCTTCCGACATGCATCACATATACTTTCCTTCAGATATCGAGAGTCCGGAAGTCCTTCTACAAGATGACTTCTTGCTAGCTTATTAATTGTTTTGAAGTTCAGGTGACTCAGGCTTTTTGTGCCAACGGTGACTTGATTCATTGTGCTCTTTGCTAGTAGAGACAGTCTTTGGGTGTTGCATTGACCAATCCACTACATACATATTTTTTTGTACATCCTTGCAAAGACAACTTCATTAGATTCAACATTTTTGATTTGGCATATTCCCATGTTGAATCTAACATTGTAGCCCTTGTCGCAGAGTTGGATCGATGCTTAGTAAATTGAAGTTTAGTCCTTCAACATATGCAACATCTGTGATTTCTAAACCATTCCTTTTGATGGATCCGGTGCCTCTTATTTCACCAGGAGCTTCATTTCCTCCAAATATGACTTTTGCTCCTTTGACTTCCTTGAATTTTGACAGATTTCTCTTATTTCTGTCATGTGTCCGGGAACAACCACTATCCATGTACCAGGTTCCTTCGCTTTCACTATTCCTTGAACCCGCAATCAAGAAATTAAGTTTTAGGTACCCATTCTTGTCCGGGTCCCGAGGGGTTAGAATTATAAGATGATCCAACCAACCTATAGCCAAATGATTTGACTCACAAGAGGTTGCCATCTATCGCTGCCATAATCATAATCAATCCTGGCAAATTGCTTGGGGAGTCCAGGTTCATACAATTTGTCTCTTTTGTCTGTATACTGCATATGTGTTTTAGCAATTGCCTTTCTTGGGTAATTGTGGTGTTTTTGAGTGTAGTGCCAGGTGCATATGTGTCTTTGATGAAAGCTCTTGTGCTTTTGGAATGGCCTTTCTTGAGTTCAGGCCTTTGCCATCTGAGAGCTTATATTCCATAAGTCGTGTCCGATAGTTTACATTGTTCCAATCACTTGGCTTGGATATCTTCTACCATTCCCATCATATGTATTTATTTTATGAGTTTTTCGGGATTTTTGGTAGCTCCGCTTCTTCTTTCTGAGTATTTTTCGTTTGGAGTCTCTTTGAGGACTCGGTGAATCTCTTCTCATTTGTCCTTTCAAAGACTCTCAATCAATTTGTTTTTTCCTTTTCCTTTGTAACCAAGGCCGGTTTGCTTAGCATTGTGCTTTGGATTGAAAGTGTGTGCATCATTTAGAGTTTTGGATTTTTCGGACTCTTCATGACTTGAAGATCCTTTTTCCAAAATTACTCTTGAGGTTTGACATGGCACAAAGGAATTAAATCCTAAGCTGTCTTGTCTCCACATTCTCTTTGACTCATAATAAGATCATCCAATGATTTTGATGCCTTAGTGAATGAGGCAATAACATTTTGAGGTCATTCTCCCTCTTTTCTATAGCGGCAATTTCATGTTATTAATTTAGCATTTTCAACGCTTTAAACTTTTATTCTCATAATTTATTTGACTTAGAGTACTCGGCTCCTTAGTCGACTTTGAGTTTTGATTTTTGAGTAAATTTGTTTTCCTCATTCAATAGTGTGTGTGAGGTTTTAATGTGCTCAAAATCTTTCATCATTTTGCCTAATGAATCATAAAGATCAGTGGGTGATGAAGTGTGTGTGTCAAATCACTATCACTAGTGTTCGAGCTTGTTGAGTTAGATTGTACCTCATCTTCTTGATCTTGTTCTTTGGCCGTTAAGCGGATCAAAGCTTCTTCTTCAGAGTCACTTGAGTAGTCGGCTTCATCGCTCTCGAGTGTTTGTCTCTCTTGACTTGGGTCATCTCGGCAATCTCTGCGGACCATCATTGCCTTTTTCTTCTCTTGTCTTCTTCTTTCTCTCAAGACCTTTCTTTTTCTTCGTTTCAGACTTGTTGACTACGAGGATATGAGCGATAATGGCATAGTGACTGGTTGTCTACAATTCCAACATAGATATTGACCTTTTGATCACTCTTCTTTCTATTCTTGAGTTGTCCCTTTGATACTCAACTTGTTGATGATCATTCTCTTGGTTGGCCTATCATCCCTTGATTTGGAGGGAGCTGAGTGTCTTACGGAGGATTCACCCTTTCCTCTCTTGTAGTTCTTGTTAAAGAACTTGTTAAATCTTTTAACCATCGGGCTATTTCTTCCGGGTCAATTGCCTCTTTGACCTCAGCTCTCCTTCCGTCTTTGACAACTAGAGCATTTGTTTTGGGTACAATTGTCTCTTCCTGGTCTTTCCTTCTCGGCTCAAACTCGTAGGCTTTGAGGTGCGAGAATAACTCATGATTGGATGTCTTTGATAGGTCCATGGAGTGTCTCAATGCCATGACCTTCATTTCCCATTCATTTGGAAGACTCTTTAGGATTTTCATACACATTTCTTCTGTGTATATTCCTTTCCAAGTGTAGACGACTCATTTGTGATTTCGTAAATCGAGCGTCTAGTTGATCCAGGTTCTCTCCCGAGATCATTTTGAAATTTTCAAACTTCAGACAAACCATCGATAATTTGTTTTCTTTGATTTGCTCGAACCTTCACAAATCAAAGTCAACTTGTCCCTGCATTTCCTTAGCCGTTTTGCAAGATTTGACTTTGTTGAACATGGCTTTATCCAAGGTTTTGTAAAGAATGTCCTTGGCTACATTGTCCAGGTTGTATCTTTTTCTCGTCATCATTTGTCCACTCGGTTCTTGGTTTTTCAACCATGACCGGTCCGGGTCGATCTTTTCCCCTTCCGCAACTCTTCGATGCAATTTGTGTTCACCTTTAATATTTGCAGAGGCCCATCTTCTATCACTATCCACATCTCATCATGTAATCTTTGATAGATGAGCTGCATACGAATTTTCCAATCATCAAATTCTTCAATAGTGAACATAGGAATGCGTGTTAGATTTGCTTCCATGATAATAACTTTTAATGATAGAAAAGAGTTTTGAAAGTTTAAGTACTAAAGCGAGACTTTTGAAAAGTTTGGAGATCTAGTTCAAGAACCGGTGCGGAGGGTTCAATGAACCAACCGCTCCGATACCACTTGTAGGTCCCAGGGGGTGTAAGTGTAAGGTTTAGAAGGGGGTTGAATAAACCTTACCAAATTTTCGATTTAGGCCTTTTTAAATCTCTGAGTTCTCTACAATTTGTGTCTTGATGATGGGCCGATCGAATTAGTCCCTCAGTAGAGTTAATCTCTCAACAGACTCATTGAGTACATTAATAGAGTAACTCAATTTGTTGGCTATAAATTGACTCATTTGTGGTTTTGTTTTATTGGAAGACTTAACACCCTTAAGTTTGATTAAGCAAGTTTTTCTGACTTGATTTAGTACTTATAGATTATCAAATGGATAGCAAATTTATCAACAGATATAAGCAATTAAAAGTGCGAGAAATTTAAATCTTTGAAATGTAAATGACATAAATAAAGTTTTTATAGAGGTTCAAGATGGGGTAATTCTTCTACTCTCTCTCCAACTCCAACTCCGGAGGAATCCACTAAGTAATGATCGGTTTACAAAGTGGTAGCAGTCCGATACAAGTCTTGATCACAACGGCCGACTTGATCCTTTGGGACTCGATGCTGAGACGCCTTGATCACTCGGTTGGCTTCAAATACGACTCGAACTTCTTCACAGGTACCGCTTTGCGCACTACTGACTCACTTGCTCAAGCACTTTGGATTTGATCACGAAGCCCTCCAAAAGCTTAAGACTGGTTGACCTTGAACCTTTCTACAATCCTTGGAATGTAGACCCCTTGTTTTCAGTATTTTCCTCTTCAACCTGATTGAAGTTCTCTTTCCTTCACGAGGTAAGTGTTGGATTGATGTACTTGAGATGTAGGCTTGAGGATTGAGAATGTTTCGATTATTGATAAGCTTGTATATCTCACGTGTGTCATTCATTCACGCATCATTTCTTCTCAATCAAACTCCCGAGCCTTTTATAGTGAACTTTCAAAAATTTGCCCGTTGAAGAGATAGGCTCATTTTTGAAAGTCACTTTGCGATCGTTGGTGTGCGATTCTTGGAATTGCCATTTCCTCGTATGAAATGTTTTATCACCTTTTCGAGTTCGACACGGTGTAGTGCTTCCCATCGTTCATTTCTTTTGACGCTTCGGGGTCGAGCACTCCAAGAAAGGTAGTATGGAGATATTACTTGTTTAAGTAAATCTCTTGATTTTCGGCAACGGTTCTTTTACGATTATCTCGACTTTCGCATTTCTCGCTTCCCCAGGTGACTTAGAGTCGCCTTCCAATCATGGATGACTCTTCCGTCACTTCGACTGAGACTTGGCTTTTCTTGAGTTGACTTGATGATGTTCCACTCAGTGCATCTCACCGCTTGATCGAGTTCTCGTCGCTTCTTCTTTGTTGTACTCAATTTGTCTCACGTGAGTTTTCCTTCAAGCCTCGGTTTGTCTTGCGAGGTTGGAGCGTAGGCGACTTAACTCGGCAGCCGACTCTAATTGTTACATTACATTTCAAAGCAAGAATTGGGAGCCAACTTTCTATTCTAAGTTTTACATGGCATTCATCAAAATCTAAACAATAAATTCCTAACAAACTTGCAACTACTATTGTGGATGTTCTAAATTAAAACTATAAATGAGATCACATTGGTATGAAAATTTCCCCTTCAAACTAGTGCCCTACCCTAAATTGACAAATTGACACATAGTTGGGCATAAATAGCGGCTTAGCTAGCCGGACGAGTACCCACTAGTCCAATTTTTCCCCTAATTCAACTATTTTTTCACCAAAAAAAAAATATATAATTTTTTTCATTTTCTTTTCCATAAAAAACAGGACAAAAAAAAATTGGGGTTCGCGGGAGCTGGGAGGCCCCCCTCGCACGCCACAGGCATGAAATTGTCAAATTGGTACATCAATGAACAATTGAATTTCAAAACATAGAGGATAATAGCAAAAATGTAAAAATCCGGGCGAAATGTAATAACATAGAAATAGCCAAACTACTAGTAGACAATTGCGTAGCCAGGGAATAAAACGGGGGTGAGGTGATATACGAAATTGGGATGGACCAAATAAAAAATTAAACAAAAAACCATATAAAAATTAAATAAAAAAATTCTAAAAAATTTACCTTGAAAAAATAAAAATTTTAAAAGGGGGCCCAGGGGCAGGGTTGGCCCCTAGCTACGCCATTCTAGTAAACATTGTTTAAAAGCGCTAGACGCTAATCACCTAAAGAGACAACATCTTTGGGGCCTAGACTTTGGTGAGGTTTGGCGGAACCTGAACATAGCTTAATTGAAAGTAAAACATAAGTAGGACTTGGATTGAATTAGACGAGCATAATCGGAAGTAAAATGTAGACCAAAGACCCGAATTATAGAACAGAGCTAGTAGATTTTGCTCTCTTGTACGAGAACCTGCTCGATCTTCCTTAAAACAGCAAAAATCCATTCTCCACATCACATACATCCAGATATTAAAAAGACCATTTTTTGCCACTGCCACCACTCTAGACTTCTCCAGAATTCAATCATTTCTCCTTATAAACCCTTTCCCCTGTTCTCGTCCCCGTGAAAAAAACTCCCCAACAAACGATCACACACTGCAAAAAAACACAATCACACACAGTAATCATGGCTACTGCAGCTCAGCTCCACTGCCCATTTCCTCAAAAAACGGGAAACAAAACCCCGTTTCTGGGCCTTAAAACGATCAAGACGACGCCGTTTATTCAACTTCACGCGAAAAAAACCCACGATCAGAAAACTCTGAGGCATAATCGTCACAAACCCTTCAGGGTAGTGAGCGAAAAGGTAGTGGGGATCGACTTGGGCACCACCAACTCCGCCGTGGCGGCGATGGAAGGCGGGCAGCCTACTATCGTGACTAACGCCGAGGGGCAGCGTACGACGCCGTCCGTGGTGGCGTACACGAAGACAGGGGACAGGCTCGTTGGGCAGATTGCGAAAAGACAGGCGGTGGTGAACCCTGAAAACACGTTTTTCTCGGTGAAGAGGTTTATTGGGAGGAAGATGAATGAGGTCGATGAGGAGTCGAAGCAGGTCTCGTATAAAGTGGTGAAGGATGAGAATGGGAATGTGAAGCTGGAGTGTCCTGCTACTGGGAAATTGTTTGCTCCTGAGGAGATCTCTGCTCAGGTATGTTGATTTCTTGAAATTGTTGAGTTTTTCAAGTGTTTGTGTAGTTTTTATTGATCTTGAGATGATTTAGTTTGTGTATGTGTGGTGATTACTGGCTTAGGGAGTGTTTGCAAGCTTTTGCTTACGAAGAAGTGATTTATTGTAGCGGAAATATAAGTAGTTAAAATTCAGAAGTTAAGTATTTGTAAATAGAATCAGAAGTTGAGCGTGTTTGGTGAAAAAACTGCAAAATCACTTATTTGTTTGTCAAACAAGAATCAGAAACCTAAAGCACTCATCTCCATTCTTTTTAGATTCTGATTAAATGAACAGAAGTGGCATTTGCAAACACTAACAACTGATATTTTTCTCAGCCAAAAGGTGAGAATCACTTTATTTAGTGATTGCAAACACTCCTTTAATTTCATGTGATGGGCTTTTGTAGATTGTCGGGATGTTATAGTGATGGATTATATTGTTTGGTTGTGTTGTGGAATGATTCGATGTGAGGACTGTTGTCCATCTGGATAATTGCTTGATGTTGTGGTTGTGAATCTATTATGATGTTATAATGGACAATATTTTTGTGAATATGATTTAGGGCCAAAGATGCAATCTTGGTGCCGAAACTTTCATACTTCGTGGTTTTGTTATAATTTGAGTTTATCTAAGGCTGTTGTTATCAGGATAAATGCTTGATTCATGTTGTGGTGGTGCTAATTATATTGGGGATAATGACAAAAACATCCCTGAGATTTGGGCTAATTACACAAAAAACATAGTTGTTTCTTAAAGTTGTAAAAATGAGGTTTGATTCCGTCTTACATTTTCCCTTCATCATCATCATCATCATCATCATCATCATCATCATCATCATCATCATCATCATCATCATCTGCACCTTATCCCACTATGTGGGGTCGGTGGTGTGAAGTTTATAGTGTCAATTAATTGTCTAAAATTAGTTAACACTACAAATTCACGCAAAAAGCAAAGTGACAAAGTTTTACACAGGATGTTCTTCGTGACGCAACCTTTATACGAAGGAGAAATGAGATGAAATTCCAAAACCATCAAGATCATAGGGTTTTCCACTTGCATGGAAAATATTTGAATATCCCGATATTTAAAGAAATATTATAGTTATTCCCTTAAATTTAAGACAAAATAAAAAATGAGCGGCCTTTTGTAATTTTAAAACATCTCCGGGTTTTTTGTAATTAGCCCAAACCTTAGGGATTTTTTTGTAATCATCCCTTATATTAATTAAGAGCAAGTCTCTTGTGAGACGGTCTCACGGATCTAAATCCGTGAGACGGACCTCCTAAGGGCGCGCCGTCTTGAGAACATGAACCATGAAAATAAATTTAAAAATAATAATGAACCATGAAGAAACAAAAATAAACCCTAAAAACATGAACCATGAAGAATAAACCCGTAAAACAAAAATAAACCCAAAAATAGAAAATAAACCCTACAAAAAACAAAAATCCTAAAAATCCAAATCAATTAAAAATAAACCCAAGAAACAAAATAAACCCTAAAAAAACAAATATAAACCCTAAGAAAAATAAAATTTGAAAAAAAAAACCTTTAAAACTTTATGTAAGGGCTCTGTCTCACGGATCTAAATCCGTGAGACCGTCTCACGCAAGTTTTTGCCTTAATTAATGGACATTCAATTTGTGGTGATGTGTTTAGGGGACAATTTACAACTGAAATTATGCTATCTCTTATAAACTGTGATTTGCCTAATCTCTTTCTTTATCAAATATGCAAATTGTTAGTCCTTCAGCCTTATTTTCATTTTTCCTTTTTTTCTGTGATGGACACAAATGAAGAACCGGTTTAGTGTTTTTTTCTTTTCCTTTTCCTTGGTCCCTTATCATGAAGTTTTAGCATTTATGCCTAGAGTTTGTGCAGCATCAGTTAATTTTAAACTGACAATCTGATGCAGAAGGTTATTTTCTTCTTTTCAGGTCTTAAGAAAGCTCGTGGATGATGCCTCGAAGTTTTTGAATGATAAGGTCACTAAAGCAGTTGTTACTGTGCCGGTTATTTCAATGACTCCCAAAGAACTGCAACAAAAGATGCAGGTCGTATAGCTGGGTTGGATGTTCTCCGTATTATTAATGAACCTACAGCGGCTTCTTTGGCTTACGGGTTCGAGAAGAAAAATAATGAAACTATTCTAGTTTTCGACCTAGGAGGCGGCACATTTGATGTTTCAGGTACCAACCATTTAGGGTGGCTTTCTATTTTTGCTTTGTGTTAACATTTTTGTAATATGTCGTTCTTTTAGAGTCATTAGTCGTCGTATGATACCACCATTTTATGTTTTATCATCATTTCAACTGCTATTTTTGAATTATTTATTGTTTGCTGTAGTCTGTTAAATGTTTTTCTTTGTGTTTTTGAATAAACGTAGGGATATTTACAAAATCTACCCGAGGTGTTTTTTAATTACGAAAAAAACTCAAGAGATTTTTAAAAATTACAAAAATCCCATTGAGGTTTGATTTTGTATTACATTGTTTTGCACAACATTTCAATCACCCCTCTTGCATTTAACATAGAATCAAAACCTCAAGGTCCTTTTTTTGTTTTTGTAATTTCCCCAAACCTCAGGGGTAGTTTTTGTAATTATCCCTTGAATAAATGACTAAATGTATTGATACATTGATGTTAGGAGGTTTTAGGATCTGCTCTTCATCATCCCAGTTTCTACAATATTGAAATTTTGAAGAATTTTACTTCACGTTTTTTCACTAAACTGAACTCGATCAAATATCCGCAGTTCTTGAGGTTGGAGATGGAGTTTTTGAGGTGCTTTCCACCTCAGGAGACACGCATCTCGGAGGTGATGATTTTGACAAGGTACGAAGCTGTTTTAATATTACCTATTGGCTATTGTAGCTTGGTGGCTTTTATGGTAATAATAATCGTGCGTATTTTTCATGTAACAGAGAATTGTTGATTGGCTTGCCGATAACTTCAGGAAAGACGAAGGCATTGATCTTCTCAAAGACAAGCAGGCTCTCCAACGTCTTACTGAATCTGCCGAGAAGGCAAAGATAGAATTGTCTTCTTTAACTCAAACTAATATAAGGTGCAATATCGCTCCGAAATTAAAATTATAATCATAGATGAATCTTATGTTTTGCTAGTTTATTGAGTGGTATTGTTGTTTTTTGCAGTTTACCCTTTATCACTGCTACTGCAGATGGTCCGAAACATATCGACACAACATTAACAAGGGCTAAATTTGAAGACTTATGCTCCGACTTACTAGACAGGTAAATAAAAATAGTCCATTTGTAGTTTTGGTATTTAAATAAGGGATAATTACAAAAACACCCCTGAGGTTTAGGCTAATTACAAAAAAACCCAGAGATGTTTTAAAATTACAAAAAAAACCTTGAGGTTTGATTCCATCTTACATATTCTCCCTTTATAAACAACAAACATTTCAAAAAACCCATGATATTTCTACAAATATTACAGTTAACCCCTTAAATTTAAGGCATAATCAAACCTGAGGGGGCGTTTTGTAATTTTGAAACATCTCTGGGTTTTTCTGTAATCAGCCCAAACCTCGGGGGGCTTTTGTAATTATCCCTTTAAATAATTTTGAATAACTAATAAATAGGACCTAGATAAAACTATTTTACGCTTGCATGATTTTTTGGGTCCTGATTTGGATGTCGTCTTATACGCTGAACAATGATTGCTGGCATTCATCAATGCAGGCTCAAAACTCCTGTTGAAAATGCCTTAAGAGATGCAAACCTTTCCATTAAGGACATCGATGAAGTAATTCTGGTAGGCGGGTCGACCCGAATCCCTGCTGTTCAGGATCTTGTCAGGAAGATGACTGGGAAAGAACCTAATGTCACTGTTAATCCGGATGAGGTTGTCGCACTCGGAGCTGCAGTTCAGGTATGAATTCTTAACTTGTTTGAACTCCTAGTTTCCTTAATAAAATCTTGGGTTAATTATAAAACTACCCTTGAGGTTTAACCTAATCAAATAAAGGGATAGTTACAAAATGTACCCCTGAGGTTTGGGGTATTTACATAAAAACCCGGAGAAGCTTCAAAATTACAAAAACTACCACTGAGGTTTGATTCTGTTTTAATTTTAAGGGGTTAACTGTAATATTTCTATAAATGTAACCAAAAAAAAAAATCTTATGAAGGGGAAAATTGTAAGACGGAATCAAACCTGGTAATTTTGAAACTTATCTGGGTTGTTTTTAATTACCCTAACCTTCAGTGGCATTTTTGAAATTATCCCTTAAAAAATAAACATTTATCTTTTAAAACTGCAAATACACCCTTGCCATTTAATTCTATTTTGCAAATTGCATCCTCAAGAGAGGTATTTGTTAGATAAATACAAACCTGACGAGGAATTTGTATCACTTGAACGTGACATTTGTAATTTTGAAAGATCACTGAAGTTTTTGTAATTAAGTTAAATCTCAAGGGTAGTTTTTGTAATTATCTGTATATTTGTCTCTTTATGTAGAATTCTGTATGGTCTGGTCTGTGCATGGAATTAATTTTTCTGTGTGTATAAGTATAACATTTCCCAAGTTAGATGAACTTTGTGCCTTAAATAGCTTGATAACATTGAGGTTTTCTTTTAGGCTGGTGTTTTAGCCGGTGATGTTAGCGATATTGTGCTCTTGGATGTTACGCCATTGTCACTGGGCTTGGAGACATTGGGTGGTGTGATGACAAAAATCATACCGAGGAACACTACTTTGCCGACTTCTAAGTCGGAGGTCTTCTCCACTGCGGCGGATGGGCAGACGAGCGTCGAGATTAACGTGTTGCAAGGCGAAAGAGAATTTGTGAGAGACAACAAGTCTTTAGGAAGTTTCCGTTTGGACGGCATCCCACCCGCCCCTCGTGGTGTCCCACAGATAGAAGTGAAATTCGACATTGACGCAAACGGCATACTTTGCGTCACAGCTATTGATAAAGGAACTGGGAAGAAACAGGACATTACTATAACTGGTGCCAGCACATTGCCCAAAGATGAGGTATGTTTCACAATTCACAGCATGTGTTACTGAATTAGCATTCTTTGTAGGGCTAATTACAAAAACACCCATGAGGTTTGGGCTAATTACAAAAGAACCCAAAGATGTTTCAAATTTTAAAAAAAAATCCGTCAAGTTTGGTTGTGTCTTAAATTAGGGTAACTGTAATATTTTTATACATTTCAGGGGATTTTTGAAATGTAATTTGCTTATGAAGGGGGAAATGTAAGACATAATCAAACCTCAAAGGGTTTTTGCAATTTTCAAAAAACTTTTAAGTTTTTTCGTAATTAGCTCGAACCTTAGGGAGTTTTTTTATAATTATCCCTTTGAATCTTTTCCACTTTTTCTTATTTGTAAGGTCAGTTATTAAGAATAATGGATAATTACAAAAACTACCACAATAGTTTAGCTTAATTACGAAAAACTCATAAATGAACCCCCTTCTCTGAGGTTAATTTGTAAAATAGAAACAAATGTGAAGGGAGATTTGTAATTTGAAAGATAATTGAAGTTTTTTGTAATCAGGCTAAACCTAAGGGGTAGTTTTTTGGCAATTAGCCCCTGGGTATCATTTGCAACTTTGGATAATTACAAAAACTTCCCTTTGGGTTTTGGGGTAATTATAAAAAAACTCAAAACAAGTTTCAAAATTACAAACACTTTCTTGAGGTATACTTACTTACATCTTACGTTTTACCCCCAACCATCTTACATTTCACCTCAACCACTAGTTGAACTCACCGAATTTGCTGAATTTATCAAATAATTTACAATGCATCCCTCAACTTTTCTAATATTACAAATAACCCCACTTTTCCGTCTTAAATTTTACAAATACATTCCTCAACTTTTCTAAATATCACAAATAGCTAGAAGAAAAGTTGGGGCTATTTGTAAAATTTTAGAAAAGTTGAGGGGCGTAATTGTAAATTATTGACAAGTTTAGCAAATTCCATCACGTCAACCAACAGACCCTATAAGACGGAATTAAACCTCAAAAGGGGTTTCTATAGTTTTGAATTTTTTTCGGATTTCTTTGTGATTACACCAAACCTATGGATAGTTTTTGTACTATCCCTACTTTCTAATCACATACTTTATCCAAGGATTACTCTCATTTCCATTTGTTGATCTAAACTTTCCTAACTGTAAACTTACTGTTACTGTTCAAAGTTATTTGACCGACTATTACCTATTATGAAAAATTGCTGATCCACATCGGATAAAATGCAAATGCCAGGTGGATAGGATGGTTAAAGACGCCGAAAAATACGCTAAGGAGGACAAGGAGAAGAGAGAAGCCATCGACACTAAGAATCAAGCAGAGTCGACTGTATATCAGACCGAAAAGCAATTGAAGGAGCTTGGAGACAAAATCCCTACCGATGTAAAAGACAAGGTGGAAAGCAAATTGAAGGAGCTCAAAGACGCGATTTCTGGCGGATCGACTCAAGCCATTAAGGATGCAATGTCAGCATTAAATCAAGAGGTTATGCAAATTGGTCAATCATTGTACAGTCAGCCTGGTGCCTCCGCTACCGGTGCTGAACCTGCTGGGGCCGGGGAAACTGGTTCGACCGGTAAATCATCGGACGGTGATGGTGATGTGATCGATGCGGATTTTAGTGAGAGCAGTTAAATGTGTATTTAGGTGTGTAAAAGTGTATAGGTCTTTTCCTTTTCATTTCAATCCCTGGCCAAATGATGCTTGTGTTTATATGAGAGTTTTATGAGAAGCCAATGGAAGGGTTGTACATGTGTAGATCACTGGATATAGAGGATACCTTTGGATGTTTATCTTGTAACTTCAAAATGTACTGCTTAGTCTCTTTATAATTAGGGATAATTACAAAAACATCCCTGAGTTTGGGTTACTTACAAAAAAACCCAGACATGTTTCAAAATTACAAAAATTCCTTAAAGTTTCGTTTTGTCTTAAATTTAAGGGGCAGTAATCTGTAATAATTTTGTAAATATCGGGGTTTTTTGAAATATTTTCGAAAATCACCAATATAAGACGGAATCCAACATCAACGGTTTTTGTGTAATTTTCAAAGAACATTGGGTTTTTTCGTAATTAGCCCAAACCTTAGGTGTGTTTTTGTAATTATCCCTTATAATTATGAGTAAATTAATTACGATTTGCACATTAAATCCTTTTGAATTGCTCCATATTACATCTTTACATATGTTGACTTAAGCAATAGAAGGGTTTTCTTGAGACAATCGTGGAACTCTTCTAACCTTGTGTGTTGTATTCTGGCACGTGAATTTACCCTTTGACTTGAACTCTATTACATTGAGTTAGATTGATCATTGACTTGGAGTGAGTTGCACTTCTTAACAACATAAACTTCATAGCTCTCTAACATGTCATAACCATGTACACATGACTTCAAACAATAAAATTTAAGTGGTTTGTAATTTTTATTTTATTATTTTTCAAAAATTAAACTATATTACAACAGGTAAAAGAAAAGGTATGAATTTATAACAGAAATGCTAAAAATCATTTAAAATATTTTGAGTGCAAGCAAATATTATTTTTATTGACATAGCCTTTATTTATTTAATTATAAAATAAATGTTGCAAACTATGTGCTATTGCCTTCCCACTCCAAGATGAGACCTTCAAAAATGTTGTGCAAGGAAAAACAGTACAGAAAGATGTAAATTAGGAAGACATATCAAAATCTTTCTTTTCATATAATAAAGTACCATAGACAATCATTTGTGTAAACCAAACATGACTGCCAGTTTCTACAATAAAAAGGGATGGTTACAAAACCACCCCTAAAGTTCGGGCTAAGTACAGAAAAACACAGAGATTTATGAAAATTACACAAAACAACCACTTTAGGTTTGATCTTTCTTACATTTTCTCCTTAATATGCAAAAGAAATATTTCAAAAGCTCCTCTTACGCTTATCAAAGTACTATAATTACCCTCTTAGATTTAAGACACAAACAAATCTCAAGAGTTTTTGTAATTTTCAAAAAGAACAGTTCATGGTTTTGCGCGGTGCGGCGGATTGCACTTTTAGTGTAAAAAGCGATATTTGTCTTAATACACTTAATTTTAATACATTCAGACAAGGTATCAAATTTCTGTTTAAAAGACTAAAAGTATCACCCGTAGTACCACGCGACAAGTTTTTACCTTTTCAAAAACCTCTTGGTTTTTTCGTAATTAGCTCAAACCTTAGGGGCCTTTTTGTAATTATCCCTAACAAAAACACTTCACAACCCGAATAAGCGCCTAAAAGCTCTAAAAAACTTGCCTTTCTTCTTCACACCTCTCTTCTTACTAGTAAATCCACTCCCGCATCGATCATTGTCTTCCACAGCTAAATCCGACTCGTGATGGATTCTCGAGTAGCCATCGGACACGGACACCGATCTTTTGATCGAAAAACGACCTCTTTTGATGCATATTTTCTTCCACAGACATCTCCGTCCCGTCGGAAACGCAACATTTCCGTCCAAGGATGTGTCCGAAAACCTCCCGGGGCCCTCATCGGTTTCATGCTCCGCGATCGAACTTTCCATCGTCGCGATATTTTTGGGACAGGGGAATAAAGATCGGCGAAGTCTAAAGATTTAGATTTTTTGTAATTCTTGAGTATCCATTCATTTTGGATATGGAAAATGGGGAAGGGATTTGATCTAGTGGTGGTAAAAGGGATGGGAGTTCTTGGAAGAGTATAGAGATGTTTGAGTCAATAATGAATGAATTTGTGATGCCAAGATTTGGAGGGAAAGACATATTTTTGTGTGTGTGTGTGTCCTCTTACAAAGGGAGAAAAAAAAAAAGACTTTTGTAGGAAAATTAAATGTACCTTAAAGTTTGCTTGTGTATTGGGGCATTAGTGTGGTTTGTGTAAGTTTATAATGTGAAGTGATTGGTGATGCTTCAAGAGAGATTTTAATTATAAATTGCACATGTCATGTGACTGAAGTTCATCCGACCAAATTTATCGTAAGTTTTTTTTTTGAAGGGATAGTTACGAGACCAGATCTTATGTTCTACATTTCTAATTCATTTTAGGGATAAATGCAGATGAAACCTTCTATTTCAAAATCTTTTCATTTTCTATTTCATTTTCTGCACGGATGATTGACAGGTGTAAGTAAAACCTAAATTGTGGGTTTTTAATATGGTAACTTTTATACATATGGTAATTATCCGTAAAACGAAATAGGAGATGAAACACTTTTTTGAAAACATAAGATCCCACCAGAATGAATGATATATAATTATTATATCGTCTTATGCACATGACACTGATCAAATGCAGTAGAATATGAAGTTTAATAGAAAACAAGAAGTATCAATCCGGATTGTTACAAAGCCACCATTAAGGTTTGACAAAAAATTGAGTTGTCTTTTTCAAAATTTCAAATACCCTTTGAGATTTGCATTTTCCTAACAAGTATCTGCAATTTGTAAAATAGAAACTAATATCAAGGGTATTTGTAATTTTGAGTGAATTTGTAATTTTAAAATAAAGTTGATTTTTTTAAATTTTTGACTAAATTGAGGCATGTTTTGTAATTAATCATTTTTCAAATACAAAGTAGATCAAATCTGTGAGAATAATATACATTCAGGTGCAAACAACACAGGACAAAGTGATGGTGATGTCTGGTGGGGTTATAAAAGTCTAATTATTAAAGAAAGGTGGTTGGAAAAAGTGTATAAATTATTTTTGTGAATTTAAATATTATACATTTATTGTGTGACAGATTGAATTCCTAAGGATGGATGATCAAATTCTGCACTGTAAATTTGCTGATAAATGAGACATGGGACATAGTTTTGAAGGCATGTGAGGTGTTTTCTTGGATGGATCCAGTTTTTGCAGACATTTGTTTGGTTTGGTGTCAAAGATGTGACATAAGCTTAAAAAAAGTTTACCTCTTTTCACTTTCACTAAAGGACGAACCCCATCCGAGGATCACCACTCCCGACTCTGAGTTTTCGTGGAGAAAGTGAATCGCGAGATATCATAAACGAAGGGTCCCTGGAAACCGCTTGCTTTAGATCGAGTCACTACACAATAAATCCTCGTCCAACCTCCATATTACGGGTTCCAGTGAACGGACATCACATCACTTTCACTGTTTTATCATTTTGCACTCCACATGGTTCATCACTTTGATCCTCAATTATTTTTTCTTTTCCATAATGTTCTGCTATATGCAGGGAATCTATGCATTCATGGACAGCAACCTTTCTATGCAAAAATCAACACTATGGTTAAAAATGTCATGTAACATGTGAGATTATTGATGAGAATAGGCGTAAAAACAGCTTGGAACTTAGAAGGACTATAGGGTCGGGTTGGACTGCATTTCATTTCAGGCGCAAAAGGAATTGGTCCCATTTTGGCAAGAAAACTCGGCCCGGTACAATTTACTTGTATTTTTAAAGACGGGTTGGGATCGGTCAATAAATAATGATCTGGAAGAATTTTGAACCGACCTGAATCGATTTTTCCTTTGGCATGGCGGGCCAGCCCAACATGCCCATCTAACAGCTCTAGTCACTCACTCATGAGATGCATGCAATTATCTTATGCTCTGAGGTCTGGCCCACGTTATCTATGGTGTTGATCCGGCCCAAGCAATTTTAATAACACCATGTTGAGCCCAAAATTATCAGTGGACAGGTTTTGTTGGGCTTTAGTTCAACTCTTCTGTTTTATTTTTTTTCTTTCTTTTTTCTTTTTCTTGTTAAAGCAAAAATTTACTAGCTTTAATTACTTGAAGATTTTGTAGATAATTATAATTTTTCCTCGCCCTAATTAGGTTTGAAAAATAAAGCAAGCTACTCGATTCGAGATCGATCGTTAAAAGCTCATTTGAGCTTGATTGATACGCAACACTTGGATAGGGTTACGTGGGGCCTGATCGGAAAAATAACCTAGTCGGATAAGGAGGGCTTAGCGCCCAAGGCGGGGACTAATCGGGGCTAGACGGGGATTTTTAAAACGGTGACTTTGATATTAAGTCTTGGAATAATACTTAATTTCCTTAAGAACCGTTGTTTAGCTACTGTCATCATATGTATGGACAAATTTGACCGGAAAAAATATGCTTTTTTGTCCAAATCACTAAACCAAAAGCAATGTTAATTGATATCATCGCAGTTAGGCATATAAATATACAACATTGTTACATTGTACAAGGATGTGTTTTTTTTAACAAGGTTTTGGAGCATCCTATGGAACAGTAACAAAGACACCATGGATGCCGTGCGGAGCCAGTTCCAACGATCACGAAACCTCGAGCTATGAGGCTTTGCAGAGTCCGTGGGATTACATGGAACGGCGACGCCAAAAGACAACATCGCCTGCTAGCTGAATTTCTTCGTGGAAGCCAAAATCGGCTTGCAATTGTTGAACAAGAAACAACATCACTTGATTTGGAAACTGAGGTACAAAATGATCACGTGACGACGCTTTCGGATGATTTGCTCTTCAAGATTTTCATTTTAGTCCCTGCTGAGTCCCTTTACATGCTTCAATTTGTGTGCAAGAAATGGTTCAATTTGATCAACACCTCTGTTTTTACTACATGTCATGCTCGGAAATCCAAACGGTTCTGATCTGTCAAAAGTTGACACTTTTGGGACCTGGCAGGTCTTATTTTCATGTCATGGATTTGGATCATGGGAAGGATAGGTTCATAGAGTCGGGTTTAGTCGACACGTTTGATGTTCGTGCGAGCTGTGATGGTTTGGTTCTAGCAACTATGGAAAAGAAATTGATACTCATGAACCCTGTGACCAGAAGGCATGTTCTGCTTCCGTTAGGCGCGGGGGGTAATTTTGGTGTCGAAACATTTGGTGTTGCGTTTTGTAATGAGGCGAAAACGTATAAAATTGTACGGTTCTTTCGCGAAAGATCAGGTTGTACTAGTTGTGACATTCTGAACATCAGTACAAGAAAGTGGACTAAAATGGATGGACTTTCTTCTGAATTGATAGGTGACATTAAGCAAATTTTGGTCTCTATCGACGAATCGTTGTATTGGAAGCTTAGGGAACATAGTTGTGATTGTTTTGTCTCCATGAATGTGGATGATGAGAAGTTTAGTATCAAAAAGCTGCCTATTAGCTGTGGAGTGGCGGATCGACTAATCGAAATCGGCGGAAATCTTGGATTGGTAACTCATGATCAAGAACTCAATTTATTGCAAGTGTGGATTTTGATGATCAATGATGGTGGATTGAGGGGAAATTGGATAAAGAGTTATAACATCGGTTTGAGTGTTGATGTTGCTTATCCATTGCCCATTTGTAGCACAAGAAATGGGAAAGAAATGGTGGTTGAGAATTTAGGACAACACTATTTGTATGTTTACAATTTTGACAAGGATGAAATGAGGTTGGTTTATGCAAGAGATGATGATGATGATGCTTGGTATGAAAGGATAGATAAACTCTACATTCCTCATCGGAACACGCTTGTGTCGTGGGAGGATCATACTTCTTGACGTGTCCTGAAAAATACTAGTTTTTTTCTGAGATTTATTGGTCTTGAAGCGCCTAAGAATTATAGATGCATGCATTAGTTACAACCTTTAGAGGTTGGGAGCTTGAATTTTTTTTCCATGTCTTCTTGATTTTTTCTTTTAGTGTGCTTGTGATTCATGAGACTCTGATAAGTTGTTATTGTTGTTTTTAAATGGTGTTTTTACCTCCTTGTTGACATCAATCCTTGCAATATATTTTTTCTTCTTTAGAGGGTGATAAACCAATAAAGTGATTTACCACTTCACTCTTAGAAACATCCCGTTGACTTATGGAAGTAGAGGATCCATGCACTTTTTATACGGGTCAGGATCGACCCGACTCGAACTGAACCAACCTGTAGGTGTTGGAATGAATCTATATATATATATATATATATAATAGCGATAAGTCCGGAACTTTTATTTTCCCACTCTTTTTGCTTATTATATTAGGAAACAATTGTAAATATATAAATGGTAACTATTATAAATTCTTATATTAGGAAAATATTATAAGAAAATTATTGTAATTGTATAAATTAGGAAAATATTATAAGAAAAGATTGTAAATGGTATTCCTACTTTATATATATAAAAATTAAAAAAATATCATAAATGGTATTCTTATTTTATATGTATAAAAATTAGGAAAATTTTATTTTTTGGTATTCCTAATTTATACCAAAAGTGAGTCTATAGTATCAATTCTATATAGATTTTAAAAATTATATATTATATATCACTATAATTGATATTTGTATATGCGAGTTCTTCTTAAATATACATTACAATGATTTTTTGATTCTATGCATCATATCTTCATCAAATATATTATTTATTTGTTTCAATAGTATCGATGCAATTTTGTAGAATATAATATTAATTAATCAAATTTTAAATACTAATGATTATTCAAACTTTCCTAAATTGTTTAATAATAGTTAAAATAGGCGAATTATGATTTTATGTATCTTTCACCATTGAATTAACAATGGATTTTGTGTTCAGAGATATTTTTGACAGCTTATTATTTATGATAAATCCTCTTATATTTATACTACTTATATTGCATTAGAGAAACACTTTGATATTGTTGATCCTAAATTGGAAGCATAACCACCAAATATTGCTTCATCTTCACGTTCCCCTCTATTTTCATTTTCATCAAGTGTCCCGCCAACATTGTATGAATTCTGCAATAAAAAAGTTTTTTTATAAAAACTATATTGTAGGTTTATACGGACAATATTTGGTGAGTTTTTTTTGATTATTCTTAATAGTTTTATTGTATTTTTAAGTCGTTTTTGTATAATTTGTTTTTTTATTATTCCTCATACTAACAATATCCCGCCAATTAGGTAAATACATTAAGTACTATTTTTAGAATTGAACTTTTGGTAAAATCTGCTCGTGACGCGTAGGAAAAAGTTATGTTCTATGTTTAACTTAATCAAATCTTTTGAGGTCTTTATCACCAATTATAAATCAAAATATATTTGTTACCAAAAGTTCTATTTCATGTTTAGATACAAATCTTATTTAAAAATATATGATTGAAATACTTACATAATTCGAAATGGTAACAAATATTCTACTACACGAAATCATCTACGTATTTCGATTTTTCATTGATAAACCACAAAGTTTAAAAGTCAATCATAGCAAAAGAAATATTTTCGTGTTTGGTTGAATAATGAGACTTCATTGTATGAGAATTCAACAAATGAAGTTTTTTAGCAATGTTATATTTTTGGTTTTATATTATGCTTTTTTATTGCCCCTTTCAGGTTTAGGATGGCACCAATATTCAACATGATCAAGGATGTAAATCTGTCAAAATCACTTTGGGCACTTAAACTTCGTTTGATAAAGGTTTACGATGTGCCTTTTATCGGAAGAAGAGATGAAATTTTCAGTTTTGATTGCGTTTTTAAATACCGTAATTTAATGTTCGGATTTATTTTTATTCTATAATTTCTTGGCACCAGTTTTATTTGTGTTTACCATCCCACCTCTAATAAAAACAAAGGGAAAAGGAAAATAAAAAAAATCGATGAAAATCTAACCTCCAAATCATTTTGAAAAAGAATCTTGATATGCTATTCAAATTTATTATTATAAATGTAGATAAAATACTTAATATAAATTAATATATCCACCAAAATAATTTTTTTTTTGATTTTAGTAAAGATAATAACCGAAATAAGAAAATAAAATGGAAGACAACAAACATGTGTGCAACTCAAAAAATTTGAGGCATATATTTATATTTTTAATCGAATTTGACAATGCTATGCGGTCATATTATTGAAAACGCATTTAGGAAAAAATTAATGAAATCTTACCTTAATATAAAATATTCATTAATGTAGAAATTTATTAACTTATAATAAAGGGACAACAATTTATTCAACGAGATGATTTTTTCAACCTGTATAATATTCAAAATGGACAGATATGTATTACCTTTAAGAAACAAAATCTTATTTAAATATTTACCAAAAAAAAAATTCGTCAGTGCATTGTATTTTAAGTAAACTTCGCATATAAGCTTTTCCAGGTTGTGAAAATTTCCATCTTAATTTATAATTTCTTTTGATTGATGAGTGATTATAATAATTTATTGTTGATCGAAATGAGAAAACTCACGGGATCTACAACTATTAAAAATAAACGATTTAAATATCAATAGTACGATTTCTATTCTCTTTTTCAGTTGTATAATTTTCATATTCATAATTTGTTTATTGTATTATTAGTTTATTGTGGTATTTGTAAATTTTGTAGTAATATAACTATAGTTTATATTAATGAAATAATAATTTGCTATAAATTTTTATTCATGATTTTTCTCGCCATATTATTTTGAATAACATCTCAATTTAAAATTTATTAATTGATTATAGAAATATTTATTCATTCTCTATTAAATGATTATAGTCAATAACATAAAAAATATTTATTATATAGCTAACATATTTACAGCGCATTCCAACTTTTTCTCTTTATCATTAGTCATTATAAGAAAAAAATACAATTGCAACATTAACACCCTATTATCTAGAATCATCCACATGTTAATTCTATGATATAAAACTCGGTCTAATTTAATTTTTTTCCTACTAAGTTATACCATAGAATAAAAGATAGCAAGTTTTTGTGTAGGCGAGGAAAACATTAAGTATCATCTTTATGTATTGTTTTATTATATTTACGAATAAATTTATGAATTGATTGCTGATTCTTGAATTTTTTTGATTTAATTGAGAATAAAAACACTTAAATGATTAGTTTTCACACAATTGATTAAAGTATTAAAATCACAATAAGAAATACTAATAATAATAATAATAATAATAATAATATACATTTAATTTATTAAACTATCTTTGTGTTTATACCATTTGTCGTGTTTTGGCACTTTGTATGTGTGGAGAAAAATTTTAGTTATCATGATCCACATCTACAAATTACTTCTCAGAAAAATCCGAGAAACCTATAAACAATGAAAATTTTGAATTGAGCATTGTAACTAATCCATTTTCAAGAACCCCTTTCAGTGATATTTCAAATGGTATTTATTCAATATATTACTTGTCTTCGGACTCTTTAAGCCGTCTGCAATATGTTTGGGAAAAATATTATTTATTGGATGATGTTTTCTACAAACAACGTCAACTAAGAAAATATCAAGGTATCAAGTATAAACAAAAGTGTTCTGATTAATGTTATTATATTGAATTATTAAATTATGCTACATTTAATTGACCTTTCTAATTGATTCATTTGATGTTTTCCAGAATTGAATTTAAAATTTAAGTCTACATCTGAAAATATAAATTTAATACATAATTTTTTTATTTACTTTATATGAATATTTTATTATTAAAATAAAGTAATAAATACCGATTCAAGTTAATAGTTAGTTTTAGTACCAATAATAATAAAATAATAACGTGCAACACACGTATGGATTACTAGTTCTCACATAAAGTGAATTCTAAACTCTCAACAAATTTGAATAAGTATAGTATTTGATACTTAATTTTGATATATATACATATATATACACATTAAATAGTTTATTTATATTTCCTAAATAAAAGTATATATGTAACATTTTAGTAAGAAATAGAAAACAATGCATCTTTTTTTCTTGTATAAGTTTAAATATCTTTAACAATTTTACTAATATAAAACTATTTTTATATAAAATATAAAAATATTGGGCATTAAATTTTTATAAAAATATTGACATTTTATAAAAATACAATTAACAATTATAGTCGAATTAATTGAATGTGGCTTCGTTTTTCTTTAAATGACTTTGAGTTAATTAATTGAGAGGTGTTTGCTAACCTATTAAAACATTAATTTAAAGTAAATATTTTAAAAAACATTGTGACATGTTCTAAATATCAAAATCATTTTTCATGACTACTATAGTTTTTCAAAATTCGAGTTACTGAAGTTACTAATTATTTTTTCTAAAATAATATAATTTAAAGTGTTTTTCTAATTAATAAAAAATCTAAAATCAAAGTTGAAATAAAATATATACAATGAGAACTTTAAATTAAGAAAAATAAACTAAACATAAATACAAAATCGGAATCCAACAAAATACATAGGAGTTTCCAAATACTAAAAAAGGAGAATAAAAATAAAAAAAAGGAAAACAAGACAAATTAAAATTGGAGAAAATTAGAAAAAATAAAGGAAAGATGGAAATTTACTTGTATTGGGACTCTAATCAAGCCAAAGATTTACGGATTGATCAAAGGAGTATAAGTTTCTGACTCCTCAAAAAAAATAAAAAGATAAATAAACAAGAATAATTCAAAATTATAATACCTTTTCCCTTTTGTTCATACCCCTCGAAAGAACTGTGAAGCCTTTGAGCGGCGCAAATTTCCCGTAAAAAGGTAATTGTTTTCAGATTTTGCTAAATATTTTGTGGTTTTTTTTTTGGTTCAAGATTTTATTTTTATAGTGCTCCAGTGTCAAAATTTCTTGTGCAAAGATAGGTTTATGATTATATGCTGGTTTTTTCTTGGAAGTTCAATCACTCTTTGTGCCGTTTTATGTGATCTTGAAGGGTTTTTTTTTTTCCGATTATGTGTATGTATAGTGAACAGAGGAATGAAGTAAAATCCAGTGTTCTAAAAATGCCCCTTTTAGTTCCCGCTTATGTGCTAGACCCCTTGTTTGTCTACGTTATTTTTTCGATTAGGCCCGCCTAATCCCGTTCAGATCTGTCGCCTAGGCACTAAGCCTTAGTCTGCAGCCTGACTAGCGCCTAGCGCTTTTTAGAAAGCTGCTTATTTGTGTTAATGAATTTAAATGGTGAAAAAAATATTTGATTGACAGTCATGAGTTCAAGTTAAGATGCCATTGATTTTTTGATTGTTTTGTCGAAATATTCTTCTTCTCTTTTTGTCCTGTTTATGGGATGAAATTTATAGAGTGTAACAATTAGAATGTGCTATCACAAACTTTTAGCAATATTGTAAAAAGCGCTAGTCGCTAGTCGGGTGGCAGCCCCCGCTAGGTGGAGTCTTGGCGGGGTTAGGCGGGTCTAATAGGAAGAAAAACGTGGCGGACAAGAGGAGTCTAGCGCCTAGGTGGGACTAATCGGGCTAGGGGGAGAAACTTCTTTTAGAAGAAGTGATTTATTGTAAGTGAAGTAAAAATTGGGATAAGTGCTTACGTGTTTGTAAAAGTCAAACCATAAGCTGAATTAGAAATATGAAGCACATCTTTCCCGTCTTTAGATTCTCGATTAAATAAAGTAGAATCGAAGTTGGCATTTACAAGCACAAAAATGTTTTTTTTAGCCAAAAGCTGAGAAACACTTTTTTAGTGATTGCATACACTTAGTATATTTTTAGAAAGTTTTGAATGTCGTTGCGTCAATTTTAACTTTCTCCTTCACCTTAGATCAGTCTTCTTATGTTGTTCATCACCTCCTTTTGCTGTTTTAACAGTATCTTACTTTTGAATTTCTTGTCATTCACAGAAGCATGAATACGAAGTCAATGGTGGTCAAAACCTCTAGCTTGCTAAAACTAGTAGAACAGAGAATACAGTCAAAAAGGGAGCTTGAACAAAACTGAAAAAAGCAGCGCTGTGAAAACGAGCCACAAGATAGTTTTGCTGTTGTACCTGAAATCCCTGACGAGTGCATTTTCGACATCATTGTTCGGCTTCCAATTGAATCCCTGCAGACATGGAGGTTTGTTTGCAAATCATGGTATGGGATTGTTAATAGTCCTGTTTTTATAAATGCCCATTTCCAACGCTCGGATATTGGGTTAATATTTTCACTCCAGTTGAAAAGGCCCTCCTATCTTCCGATGCGAAAATCAATTTTTTTGTTGAGTCCAAGGTTTCAGAAGTACATCATTGGACTCTTTTCAACGCACCTTCATTGTTTCAAATAAAGTGTATGGAAATTAAAGATGGAAAGAGCATAATAAAAGATTATAACACAATTTGTACGGGCGAAATTATTGCAGCATGCAATGGATTGATCGTTCTTAAAAACCGTATGAAGAGAGGGGGATTAATTATCCTGAATCCAGTAACTAGGGAACTGAAACCTCTTCCTTTGGGAACTATTTCTTCCACACGTCCCGAATCATATGGATTAGCATTTTGCCATGAATCGAGCGGATATAAATTGGTGCACTTGTTTGAGGACGACTTCAAATACACTTGTTGCGAGATTATGGACATTGGGAGCGGATCATGGAGAGCGGTTAATGGACCGCCTAATGGATATTTCGATTGTTTGGGTCACCGACCGATCTTTGCTATAGGAGCTCTACATTGGCTTCGAGATCTACATTGGCCACATGTTGATCATAACGAGTACATGGTATCAATGACCTTGGATGATGAACAGTTTAAGAAGATACAACTCCCAAGCATTGGTCGGAGTTCGGATCAGATTTTGAAATGGGCGGTTTCTTGGTTTTGTGTCACGTGAAGATACTAACCGAGTTGATGTGTGGATGTTGAGGAGTTTAAATGGTGAATGTTGGGAAAAGCAGTATAGTTTCTGTATGGATGGCGTTAGAAATATGGTCCCTCTTTATTGTGGGAGGGTTCACGGTGAATTAGTTTTGAAACTTATGGGTAATGATATTTACGCTTATGATCATCGTTCGCGACTCGTGAGAAAGATTGAGGTTAGTAAGGAATTTCCTTACCACGCTTACTGCCAATTGCCTCATGTGAACAGTCTCATCTCATGGAGGAGATGAAAATCGGTGACAACTACAGAGTCGGGAATTATTCGGTCGTTCGAATGCTCATCTTTGTCATATGTAAGTGCATTACTTACCTATACATGTATGTTGCTTTAATATTGTTTGAACATCAGTTTGCAGCAGATGTTTATTTTTCAGTAAACATGGAATCAAATTTGCAACTACTATATAATAATACTCGTCACTAATCAAGCCCGGACATACGTGTCAAAAAAAGGCAGTTGCATCGTTAATATTCTTATTTTTTCCGTTGTGTTAATATTCTTCATTTTGCTTAATGCTTAACTTTTTCAGCTTGTCTGCCTTTTCATTTAATTGATTTAGTTGGGAGTATGATTTCTAACCGATCAATGATTTGTTTATGTGTTTATGATTCACGAGGATTGGATTAATTTCGGGGCCAAGTAGTAATTTGTGCAGCTGAAATTCTATCCTTGTTGTCGTCAAACTTTTTCCCGGATTGGGTTATGTTGAAAATGGGGAAATTGAAATTCGATTACACAGTGAATTTTCTTAATTTCGTGTTTCGCTAGTCGCCAAAGTAATTATTCTCTCTAGTTATCCTTGAATAGTTAGTATTACAATCCGTGTTCTAAAAAGCATTTGGCGCTAATCGGACGGCCGTCTGGGTCTTAGCGTAGGAGGGCCTAATCGTGAAAATAACGTAGGCAGATAAGGTCGACCTAGTGCCTAGGTGAGGACCAATCGGACTGTGCGGGGATTTTTAGAACAGTGATTACATTTGATTTTCGGCTCTTGACCCATTTTTAGAATCTTGCTTACGGCCATGTGAAGCACAGGTCCGCCCTGTGACTAATGCTTGATGATATTGGTTCTTAATATTAACATTGTGAATATAATCGTTACATAACGAAAGCATGAAACACATGAATTCTTGGCCAATCATGGCACCATCATTCCCGTTACGTATCAAATCGTGAGCAATCACACTCGGCTTTCTTGAAAATTTATTCGAGTGCTGCGACGCAGGCTTTGGCGGATCGTGCAGGAAAATGTCGAGAAGCTCATCGATCGTAGTCAAGTTCAAGTCTGGATATAGTGCTGAAGCTTCAATCTCATTCTCCCCAAGATCAAAGTTTGTTGTCACCCCTTTAATGAAGATACTGTGCATGATGGAGATTGGTATGTTCTGTGGATATGGTAGAGCTGCAATAAACCAAATAATCTCAGTTAGGAAAATTATAAATATTACCTTGAGTTTGCCTAATTGCCAAAAACCTACCCATTTATCTTTCAGTATTACAACTACTCGTTGAGGTTTACCACGAGCTTGTAGTAAGTGGTATCGCTCACCTTTTACAAGGATGTTGACCTTATAAAGAGTATGGTAGAGCTGCAATATACCAAATAATCTCAGTTTTGGTAAATTATAAATATTACCTTGAGGTTTAGCCTAATTGCTAAAAACACCCATCTATCTTTCAAGTATTACAACTACTACTTGAGGTTTACCACGAGCTTGTAGCTCGTTGTGGTATCATTCACTCTTTATAAAGGTGTTGACATGGGTTCGAACCCGCAATTTTTCAGTTTTGAAAATTTATCATCTCCCTCCAACCAAGTCCCAACTTATTAAAAAAACTAGTCCTTGAGGTTTGTCATTGCTTTACAAATATCCACTCAATAGATGCAATTTATATAATAAAAAAGGTATTCGTAATTTTGAATGATAAAACATTGTCTTTTTTAAGGGATAATTACAAGAACACATCTAAGGTTTAGGCTAATTACAAAAAGACCTAGATGTTTCAAAATTACAAAAAAATCTCTAGAGGTTTGATTCCATCTTACATTTTCTCCCTTCGTAAACAACAAACATTTCAAAAACCCCATGATATTTCTAGAAATGTTAAGAGTTAACCCCTTAAAATTAAGTCATAATCAAACATGAAGGGGCTTTTTGTAATTTTTGAAACATCTTTGGGTTTTTCTGTAATTAGCCGAAACCCGGGGGGTCTTTTGTAATTATCCCTTTTTCAATTAGGCTAAAATTTGAGAGTAGTTCTTGTAATTTGCCACAATTAATTTACACTATCTAAGCCTCTATCAATCTCTTTCACACAAAGACAACTAGCTTGTAACTCTCATCAACTTACATTGGGATACTTCCCTTGGTGTATTCCGAAAGTCCGGATACCCTATCGGGTTTATAGTTTCTACATATGCAACTACAAAAGCCCTTTGCCGCTCGATTCGTACTCTCCCCATCCCCCTTTACTATCCCTTTAACCACTATAGCCCGAAGACTTCAATTGCTCACCTTTTTGCAACGGAGTCATCAGACTTCATACACTGAGAGTCTTTCAATTTCATTGTGATTTATCCCTCTTCCCGTCCGACTGCTCCTCCCAATTCATTAAAAAAATCTCGTTCACACAAAACACACAGTAAGGTATTACCTTCTGTGTGGCTCCTCAAAATCAAGACACTCATTCTTAGGTATAAAAAAGCATGCAATTTTTAAGGCTTTTAAGGAAACATGAAACAGAATTAAACTTACTTTCTGAAAGTGTCACCATTTCTTCTTCTGAAACATGAACTTTGTTAAAAGTCTTCCCTTTTTTCTTCTCCCACATAGAAATCAACTCATTCTGTGATATAATGTTGGCTGCTGGCCGGTATATAACGACACGGTTGCATGTTCTTGGATCGGTTGCCACTTTGATCGTGAAGATGCCGACGTCGTCTTCGTAATTCAGCACAGCTAATACAGAGCCAAAACATAACCAGAATTAGGAAAATTACAAAAACTACCCCGAGGTTTGGTTGATTACAGAAAAACTCAGAGGTTTTTGAAAACTACAAAAATCCCTTGAGGTTTGATTATGTGTTAAATGTAAGGGGATATTTGTAATATTTTTACAAATTAAAGGGGGTTGTTTGAAATATTTTTACTTATGAAGGTGTAATGTATAATGCATAATCATACCTCTTATAATTTTCAAAAAAATTTGAGTTTTTTTGTCACTAACCCATACACTGGGGTAGTTTTTTTAATTGTCCCTCAAAATTAAGAATTAACCAAAAAAGGTGTAACACTCAGAGGAGTCAAATGGGCTGGCATGGGCCGGGCCCATCGAGCCAATGGGCCAATCAGGTCGCCATTTTTAGAGCCTAGGCGACCATATGTTAAAAACAGTGTTCTAAAAAGCGATAGGCGCTAGTCGAAGAATCGACCAGGGCCTAGCGCTAAGCGGAGCATGGGCGGGATTAAGGGCCCTAGCGCCAGCGGGGACTAGGCGATAATTTTTAGAATAGTTGTTAAAAATACATTGGGTCAACGGCATTTGAGGCCAATATAGGTCCGGTTATTCTCGGGCTTATAAAATTGCAGCACAACCCGGTTTATCACCTAGCCGACTGATTTTGACAGCTCTAGTAACATGAATTGCTTTCTGAGTTAGTTTTGTTTACCTTTGGCTTCACCAGTGCCATAAACAGTGATCTCTTCTTTTTGCTCAGAAGGTTGAAGCAAATAGTTCACAAAATAAGCACCACAGCAATTTGCAGACACAAAAGTGTAAGGAATGTTTGCTGCTTCAATGGCTCGTCTCACTTTCTTCTTCTTCTCGAGGAATGCTTCGAAAGGAGGCAATACGCTCACCCTATCCTCTTCAACCCCAAAATCCGATGGCAGAAATCTCTGACAACGACATGAGATTTATTTTTTAATTCAAGATTTTATATAAATTGGTCAGCAACGCTAAGTAAACGAAAACCACCGCTTATAGCAAGTGGTAGTCCACCCTTTGTAACGGTGTTAACAAAGGATTTGAACCCCCGTATCTTTCAATTTCTTTAAAATTTATCCCCTCTACTCCAACCACTACTCCCAACTTATTAAATAAAACGATAAGTAAACAAAACAAATCAATAGTCCAAAAACTAACTTTAAATTTAGGGATAATTACAAAAACAACCTTGAGGTTGGGATAATTACAAAAAAAAAATCCAGAGATTGTTTCAAAATTAAAAAAAAACCCTCAGATTTAATTTTTGCCTTAAATCTAGGAGGGTATTGTAATGTTTTTATTATAAATGTCAGAGTTTTTTTGAAATATTTTTTGCTTATGGAAAAAAAAAATTCGTGTGTTATTTCATCAAGAGGGTCGAGTAATTATGGGCCACAGGTGCCTCGTATGGAAAGATCGCGTCTTTTGGCTCGAGAAGACACCTTTTGATCGAACATCGCCGACGGGCCGTGCTCCCGTCCGTCTTGCGGGGCCGAAACGTTTTCGGTTGAACTCTTTTAATTAATTACGAAAATTAATTAAATCTATTTCATTAATTACAAAAATTAATTAAATATTTAATTTTAAAGGTTTTTGGTATGTAAGTCGGAATCAAACCTTTAGAGGGATTCTGTAACTTTTAGAAAATTCTGGTTTTTTTTTGTAATTAGACCGAACATCAAGGGTGTTTTTGTAATTATCCCTTAAATTTATTTTAGGCGAACAATTTCATGACAACAAATTCATTGAACTTGTTTGGCAATCTCATAATTAAATAGATCGCAAATCTATGAACTTCTATTTTGAGCTATTTTTCAAGTCATTTCGATGGATTTTCTCAAAATCCTCAACTCAAATCCAAATCCTTATTTGAACACAACTTTGATGAATATGCAAATGAAATAATGTATGTACCTTAATATTACCAGCAATCTTGATGGCTTCCAATATTTTGAGCTGATCAAAAACTTGAGGATATGGCAAAGCAGAAATCACCACATCAACTTCCCTGAGCAATGAAACAAGCTTATCATGTTCGTCAATTTTTCCCTACAAAAAAACATCAAAATAAATTAATGATTTGGCAACAATTGAAAACAAACACCTACTTGAATAACTATATTATTGGCATTTGCATACATGTACTAGTGTCAGTGTTTGGCCGATCCGATTTTGCCAAAATCGGTGGAAAACATCGTTTTGGCGAAACCGCCTAGGCGGCACAAATCAGGGCTAGGCGCTTACCTAGGTGGCCAAAAAATCGGGTCTAGACGGCAAATATCGGCCAAACTCGGTAAAAAGTTTAAGAAGATTAAAAAAACAATAGAAAAATAGAATTGTTTCAAGGCGCCCTAGGTGTTGGGTCTTCCGTCCGACTAGTGCCTAGCGATTCAACTGCAACCATATGTACATCACTAAAATAAAAATAAAGGGAAATTAAGTTGATACTTTGACTATAATGGCTCCCATGGATTGGAGCTCATTGATTTTTTCAATCTTGTTGGAATTAGGTCTTGAGAAGACATAAGTGGGATGACCTAATTTGATGCTTGCTTTCACCATGTATCTCCCAATGTAACCTGTCCCTCCAAATATTAGGATTTTGCCCTCATTTTTCTCCATTATTGCTAATTTCAGCCCCTCCTTTTTTTTAATTTCTCCTCAAGAGGGGTCTCAATAGCTGTATAGCATTTATAGTGAGTGTACTCACTACTCTGAACTTATTTTCTTGCTCTTTCGATCAATAGAGAAAAGTTAAAAAAAGAGGGGTGGGTTATTAACTTTAAAAAAGCATACTTTTAAAAATATGTTATATACTTAATATTTTATTCGTACTGTGAATTATAATTTTAAATTAAAAGTAAAAGTAAGCACAACCTAGTGGTAAAGGTGGGTTGATAATCCACTATGACTGTCAGCTGCGTGGGTTCGATTCTATCTTTCAAGCAACCTCATTTGTTTCAGTCCATGGTCCGTGTTCAGCGACATGGTCGTGCTGGGCCGTATTTTTGAGTTTTATGTTGTTTTTGTTTCTTTTTTCGATTTTCAAGTTGTTTTCTAAAATTGAAGATCACAATAAAATTACTGATCCATGAATAAAATTATCAATGTCCATAAATAAGAATAACTGATTGGATACTACTAAGACCCAATACTACTAAGAAAATTTTATGTCCACAAATCATTGGAAGATTCCAATAGTAAGCTTCCGCTTGGATTTGATCTAGTAACCTCAAGAGAACATAAAGAGCAACACAACCGTAGTGCCGACTTGCTCATTAGATAAAATTTTTCAACTTTGTTTTATATTGCGGTTATATGTACAAATAAAATAATAAAAAAACCGAATCTAGCAGGAAGTGTAGTTGGAATGCAACTCAACTCGACTACTCAGACATTCCACGATTAACATCTTGCTGATTTAAATGGCTTTGGGCCCTAGTAAGTTCAGAATTAGTAGGGCGTAAATTTATGACACCTAGTCCATAGAAAACAGTCATATTTCCATTCATTGATGAGAGGATAAGAGTTGGCCTCCACAGTCGTTTGCCGTTTGGTGACACGACAAAGCAATATTGGTACAGCTCGAAAAGAACAAGTGGTATTTGAAAAATCGAAAGTAATTAAAAGGAGAAATAGATAAGTTTTCTTTTCAAACCTTTTTCCTTAAAAATATAATAATCAAAGGACAAAAAATAAAGAATTTATGAAAATACTATATTGACATCATTTTATGCACTTTCAAAATAATAAAAGCATGTGAACATCTAATATAGAATTTGTCGATTTTGGCGGCCCGACTGTCTTTGTAACATGGCGGGTTGGACTGAGTTTTCTTGCCCAAAATGAGTCGGATTTTTTTTTTGGTTCGGACCGAACAACCGACCCGGTCTGGTCGACCCGAGTTCCTCTTTCTATTTTCGTGGATTGGACTCTAAAAAATAGAAGTCGGATCACCTATTTTTGCCCGACCCGTAAAGGATGGCGTGATGGAGTGGAGACGGTAATATTTAACTGTTACGAACATATTTTTCGGAGGTATGCTGATAAAACGTTCTCAATCTCAATTTCTTATATTAATTTGTTTTGTTTATTAAAAATATGAAATAATTTGTTAAATACATAGTGAATTGCGAATCATATAATTATAAACCTACAAAATATAAAATAAAAGATCATGTGTTATGTGGACAATTATCAGGGGACAAAATGACGTTAGGGCCACGTTCAATAGTCACGAGCTTCATGCTTAATCCTTTTAAAATATCGGAAAAAGGGTTTGGTCCATGCCACCCACTTGGGTGCCACCCAAGTGGGTGGCATGGACTACAACCGAAAAAAAGATTACGGGGAGATTCTTTCATTTATTTATATTTGAGGCCATGTTGAATTATTTATTTTGTAAATATTTTTAGATATATTACAAATATAATATAAATCACAGGCTGTCAATGCAATTATTCCAAGGCCTCACATTAACCAATGAAAATAATCCACGTGTGTTTGATTCAAGTTGTTCGAAAATATATTAATAATAAATTTATCACCTCACCAAATGAATTACTTTTTTTTTTTCTTTATAACTCGGCCCATACTTACGTCTGAATACGCCCGGAGGATAATAACTCTCGGCTCTCATTGTTGCCGCCAAAGGTAAAACGCGGATGATGTGCATAGCTAGTGTCGACGACGGTCTGCGACGCACAACCAGATCCTAAAGGTAAAGAGAACAATTATGTTCGACCTCCTAATCTACTAACAACGATCTCTCCCCAAATCGAACCCACATGAGATGTTATTCAAGATGAATTCCCACCAAATCTTCACCACCAGTATATGTATATAGGGAAACATTTGATTGTTATGATTTAATCCCTAATGTCACCCCACAATTACTACTTGTGGTGACGGATTAAAACCACCTCGTTACCAAATGAACTACTCGAGCATATACGAAAATGATGATGGGTATACTCACACACACAATAAACTATATATATTATTGATACAATATTTATTCAATTATTTTCTCATGTTGACTAATCCTATCATTGCTATCAACATCCCATCGAGTCCCCATTAGCTGCTGCTATGTCATGCTAGTGGGATCCTTTAGGGATAATTACAAAAAAATCCCTAAGATTTAGACTAATTATATAAAAGTCCAGACATGTTTTAAAATTACAAAATCCCTTCAAGTTTGATTATGTCTTAAATTTAAAGAGATTCTGTAATATTTTTATAAATATCATGTTTTTTTTTAAATTAATATTTTTTGAAATTTATGAATGGGAAAAATGTCTGACTGAAGCAAACCATAATTTTTTTTTGTAATTTTGAAAAATCTCTAGAATTGATGTATAATTAGCCCGTCAGCAACATTTCTTCTATTATAAGCATATGATTTGGCGAAGCTAATAAACAAGGCAAGTGAAACCCAACGAGTCCACCAAAATCCAATAGAAGTAATCAAGATGAGCTCGATTCAAATTGTTCGCGAACCAACTTTCCCGCCCACGTCCATGTTGGGGTATCGAGAGTATATAATACACAACAAATAATCTTGAATAAAGCAAGCTCCCGGGAAAAGCCGGAGGGGTCACAACGGTCCCACTTAAAATCCGGTCTCCTTATTTAGAACCTACTTAAAAAGACTATAAGCAATGGACTAAATACACCACTACAACAAACAATATTGAATACTAACTACAACAAGAATACCAGAAAATAATTGCGTAAAACTAAAAGACATAAAGGAAAGAACACACCAGAATTGATAACGGAGTTCGCCAATTTTGCCTACGTCTCCGGGCACCGCAACCGCAACGACCACTTTACTAATCTCCGAACAAATTACAACTTGGGCAAAATTACCCACAAATTAGATTTCCCAAATATAGGACTTCCTCAAAATAGAGATAGAAGAGAAGATTTTGGTACATCTTAAAACCAAATATTAGGGCCTTATTTATAGTTAAGAAACCCACAAAATTTTCATCAAAATTTATGTGGGATACAATTAGTCAAATAGTAACAAATCTCCACCTTGACTCATTGTAATCCCACGTCGAAAAATTCAACTCTTCAATTTAAGCGGTCTTCATGTGCTTCCAAATGCGCGCTCTGGCGCCAACTCAAATGTGCAAGATGTTGATCAAGTATAAACAATGTTTAAACTTGACTGATGTCACCACTGGTCAACATATCTCGCGGGATTTTCAGTAGTATGAATCTTCTCAAGTAAAATATTTCATTCTTTCAGAATCTCCCGCACAAAATGATAACGAACGCCGATATGCTTCGCTCTTGCATGAAGAACTGGTTCTTTGCTAAGTGAATAGCGCCGATTGTCACAATGCACGTTGATGTGCTTGATAACTCCCAAATCTTCAAGCAAACTTTGAAGCCAAATAGCTTTCCTTTACGCCTTCATCGACCGCCATATACTCTCGCTCTCAGTTGTAGACAAAGCAACGGCCGATCGCAAAGTAGACTTCCAATTGGCCCCGGTGCTTTTGCCAAAGTGAACAAATATCGATCGTTGACCTTCGCTTATCCAAATCACTCGCATAGTCGAATCACAATATCCAACTATACTTTGACCAAGTTTACCATCCTCGCTCAAACACTAAACCAACATCTACAAAGATTAAGAATATACCGTAGAATCCATTTCATCGCTTGCCAATGACCTTTTCCAGGGTCATGCATATACCGCCACAACACTAATCAGCCTTTGTGAAATGTCCAGGCCTGCAATACACACCATTGCATACATCAAGCTACCAATCGCATTAGCATATGGGACTTTATCCATGTAGTCTCGCTTCTTCATCATTCTTCGGTGATAGTTGGGCACTCAATTTCAAATGAGGAGCAAGTGGTATACTTTAAGTTTTTGTATTCTCTGTCATACCAAAACGTTGTAGTACCTTCTTCGTGATATTGCTTCCGAGTCAAACAAAGCTTGCCACTCGTTCGTCTCCGACTTATCTCCATCCCGAGTATCTTCTTGGCCTCACCGAGATCTTTCATTTCAAACTCTTGATTCAATTGAGCCTTCAACTTGTCAATTTCGATTGGCTGGCTCGTGATGCAATCAACATATCATCAACATACAAAAAGTAAGTAAATAAAAGATCCATCTTGTAGCTTGTGTAAATACACACAATGATCATATTTGCTCCGTGTGTACTTCTGCCCCATCATGAACTTATCAAATCGTTTGTACCATTGTCGCGGAGATTGCTTCAATCCGTACAACGATTTGATCAACTTACAAACCAGTTTTCTTTCTCTCGCAACTTTGAATCCTTCCGGTGAGTCATATAGATTTCTCCTCCAAATCAGGTGTAAGAACGCCGTCTTCACATCAAGTTGAGCTCCAAATTCAACATTTGTCTTGGCCGCCAAGGCCAACAAAATTCTAATGGAGGAATGTTTAACAACCGGAGAAAATACATCATTATAATCAATTCCTTCCTTCCGAGCGTAGCCTTTAGCTACCAACCTTGCCTTGTAACGCACATCATTCTTGTTAGAAATCCATCTTTCTTTGCGAATACCCATTTACATCCAATTGCCTTCTTGCCTTTTGGTAGTTGTGTCACCTTCCAAGTTTTGTTCTTCCTCAAGAGATTGATCTCTTCCTCCATGGCACCTTTCCACTTCTCACTTTCTACGGACTTGAATCGCTTCTAAAAGTGAAAGGAACATCATCATCTATAATCGAAGTGCATAAGCAACCATATCCGCAAATCGAAAGGTTTGTGAATTTCTCGTCTAGTGCCTTCTTCGCAATGGGTTGATTGATCCAATGGTTCTTGGGTCCGAACTTCTTCTTCATCATCATCCGACAAATCCTCACACGGATTATCATTCTTAGTGGAATTATAGCCATTTCTTCTACCTCCACCGCTTTGGTGTACGCTCCATTGTTGCGAGCACTATCGGTCTTTTCACTTGTTATCGTTTTCTTCAACATGGCATGTTCATCAAAGGTAACATCTCGCTAAACAATATTTTCTTCGACTCGAGACACCAAAGACGGTATCCTTTTACGCCGACATGTAATTCCCATGAACAATGCCTTTTTGCTCTTGCTCTAACTTTGATTCCTTCACATGATAGTAAGCAAGAGAACCAAAAACACGTAAGGAATCATAATCGAATAAAGCTTTCCGGACCATACCTCTAAAGGTGTTTTACCACCTATCGCGGATGATGGCAATCGATTGATGAGATGTTGCGCGATACGCCATACTTCAACTTCGGCCAGTTGCAACCCAAAGATTGACAACATACATCGAACTTTCTCCACCAAGTTCGTTCGACCATGCGCCCGCCACCCCATTTTGTTGTGGTGTCCTCCTCGACGCGTGAAGTGCTTCGAACAATGCCATACTTATGGCAAACTTCTCGAAGGATCGCTTGTGTATTCTCCACCATTATCTCGACGTAGAACTTGATCTTTCTTCCCCGATTCTCAATTCGTGTTTTCCATTTAAGGAAAATTCCAAGCACTTCATCCTTAGTCTTCATAGTGTACACCCAAACACGCCCTGGAAAAATCATCAATGAAAGTGACAAAATAATGTTTTCCTCCCAAAGATGGTGTCTTAGAAGGCCCCCAAACATCCGAATGAACATAATTCAAAATACCTTATGTATTGTGGATGTTAGCGGTTCAAATTTCACTCTCTTTTGTTTTCCCGTAACACAATGCTCACAAAAGTCAAGTTTGCATACTTTAACATCTTTCAATAATCCTTGCTTTGCCGAGTTTGCAAGGATTTCTCACCAAAGATGTCCATCGCATATGCCACAACTTGGTCAGACTCTTTTTCATTCCCCGAATGCAATTGTTGTTGTCCCACCATTCTTGTATTACCTTGATAGTAATACAAATTATTTCTCCCGATGCCTTTCATCACCACGAGCGAGCTAGGATGTAGCTTTAACCCCATCTCGCAAAGTAACAATTAAGCTTTTTGATTCTAAGGCTCCCAAAGAGATGAGATTCTTCTTCAAATTTGGTACATACCGAACATCCGTCAAGACTCGGTTGATCCATCGTGATTTTTCAATCGGATAGAACCTATCCCAGCTTGTCTTACAAGCATTGTCATTGCCCATATAGACAACTCCACCATTGATCTCTTCAAAATTGAAGAACCACTCCTTCACGGGAGACATATGATAGGTATCCGTAATCCAAAATCCATTCGTCGAACGGAAATTAAAGGTGAAACCACCGGTGAAAACTCATCTTCACTTTCACCTCCTACACAAGCATCTTGAGGAGCTTTTCCTTTATTCTTCAACTTTGGATGATTTTTCTTCCGTTGTCCTTTCTCGTGACAGAAAAGACACTCATCTTTGTCAAGTTTGGCTTTGGAACGCGATCTTCCTCTTTCTTCTACCCTTCTTTTGGCTTTTCGAACGGCCTCTGCAACCAAAGCTTCATCATCTCGCCGCTATGTTCTGCTTTTCTTTTTTTTTTTTTTTTCTTAATTCATAACTATACAAAGCAAAGACAAACTACAAAGAAGAGATACATCATCTTTCCCATGAAGTAAAGTAGTTTCTAAATGTTCAAATTCATCGGGGAAGAGATGATAACAACATTAAAGCTAAATCCTCATCACTAAAGGTTACATCTAAATTAAGCAAACTGCAACTAATTGATTAAATGCGTGAATATGGTCGCGTTCATAGTAGTATGCTGAGCGGCACTAAACCTGAACAATCGTTTCTTCATGCAGGAGTTTGTTCGACCACTTCTTCGTAAATTTGTCCTCCAAAGCCTTCCACAGCTTTGTGCATTCTCATTTTTAAATGCATATTTCTCGCTCCCTAGACAAGCACGATCGGATTGTTCCACATGCCAAGCGGTTAATGGTTTTCACTCCTTTTCGTCAACTTCATCTGGTTTCTTTTCTTCAATGGCGATGTCTAAACCTTTGCTGAAATAGACAATCCAAAGACTCGCCGCTTGCCACATGCCGAAATGACCAGACCGTCAAATGTTTCCACCGAAATTCTAATATTTGGCACTAACATCCTTCCCCGGGCGCGGACGAGGATGCCGATGCACCTAAGCAGTCCGTAGTCATTTTGAACTCAAAATAGAGTATTCAATATTACAAATAAAAGACAAACGAGCGAGGCCGAACCTTCGGCTCGATACCACTTGTTGGGGTATCGAGTATATAATACACAACAAATAATATTGAATAAAGCAAGCTCCCAGAAAGGCGGGAGGGTCACAACGGTCCCACTTAAAAAACCGGTCTCCTGTATTTAACCTACTTAAACAAGACTATAAGCGGCGGACTAAATACCCCACTACAACAAACAATATTGAATACTAACTACAACAAGAATACCGTAAAATAATTGCGTAAAAACTAAAAGACATAAAGGAAAGAACACACTGCATTGATAACGGAGTTCGGCAATTTTGCCTACGTCTCCAGGCACCGCAACCGCACCCACCACTTTACTAATCTCCCGAACAAATTACAACTTGGGCAAAATTACCCACAAATTAGATTTCCCAAATATAGGACTTCCTCAAATATAGAGATAGAAGAGAAGATTTTGTACATCTTAAAACCAAATATTAGGCCTTATTTATAGTTAAGAAACCCACAAAATTTTCATCAAAATTCTATGTGGGATACAATTAGTCAAAATAATGTACCACTCGTGGCCTTCTCGATCACGATATCGTAAAAACTACTTAAAAAGCTCACGCTAAGTATACAATAGAATAGAGCAAGTCCCATACTTTTGAAATCACCCTAGGAACCCGATCATAGAAAAACTCTTGAAGACCCCCTAAAGTGAATACATCAAAGAATCCCGAGAACAACGTGTTGGAGCTAGCCACCACACGCCGCTTCTGACATCTACCGTTGCATTGGGTGAGTCGACTAGCCCATACTGAAAGCAAAAGCAGACGTTTCTCTCAATAAAACCCGCGATAACCATGGAAATTGTAGACAACAAAATGCCGATTCCAATTGCTGAGCTTCGATATGCCCGAAGGCTTTCGGGTTATAGCTCTAGCAATTGGAACCAAAACGCGGTCGAGATTGGAATGAAGAGAACAATGGAAGCGGGTATTAAAGATTGAATTGCAGTAGCTGGTATATCGAAATTCGGTAGTGATGTAACGGTCCATTGTCGCCTTGCTTGTTATATAGAGTCAAGATTGTGAAAATACAATGGCATATGGCAAACATGTAAAACATATCGGAAGAAGCCCGAGAATCGACTTTGCATCTTCAATGTCAGCGACGCTGCAAACTTTGTCGATATCCGTTGGACCACTAGGTTCAAGTATTGCTTTATCAAGAAATCCACTGCAAACCATAAATAATAACTATCAAAATTAAACGCCAGGTTGAGATTTCTGTTCCACATTCATATTCCAAGATGTCATAATTGTACACATGTCATTCATCCAATATACAAGGGAGGAAAACACGTAAAAGAGTATTTACCTAAAGTGAGAATTTTCATGAGATAGAATTTGCCGAGCTTCCTCTTCAATAGATAAAATCGTAGGAGCCATCCTCCAATTTCTTGCCGCTTTCACAAAAACCCGACCGATTCTCTTAAATGGATTCCTCCGATCCGTGTTTGTGGGAAACCGATAGGTCGCACCGAGCAAGAACAATATTACGGCAAAGCACATGATAATGCAAGGGGATTCCGGCCAAGTTCCCAACTCGATTTTCTTGAGTGTAGCTCAAAGCCAAGAGAGCTACCAAAACACTAATAAGACACCCAAAAATTCCACCAATTGAAGAATGAACTTTTGCTTTAAGCTCTTTTTCATCTTCCTCGTCGAACCGATCGCCCAACAAAGCTTGCAAACAGGGGCTTATTGCCTTGTGCAAATGATACTAAATACAAAGAGAAGAAAAGAAGATAATCAACTTGGGAGGAACATGTCAAGTTATCAACATCGTTTGGCAATCAAGTGTTGCTTGAGTGAAGTGCGGCTGATAGAGACAATAAACCAAGTCCCCTGTAATTCATTGTATGTGTGAACACCATGATCAAATCTTAGATGAAGATTTTAAGGAAAAATAATTTTGATCAAGTAAGAATCTTTCAATGAATCATAGTTTCATTTGTTTCAACATTTCTTTTCGTTATGATTACCAACAAAAAAATTGAGATTCGAGCTAATTACGCCTTACATTTCTCTCTTCATAAACAAAAATATTTCAAAAAGATACATGATCATTAGCCCTTTAAATTCAAGGCATAATCAAACATGGGGAAACTCTTGTAATTTTAAAATATCTCTAGATTATTTTGTAATTAGCCTAAATATCGTGGTTTTTTTATGATCTTCAATATAAATTGACATCGCCATTTCTAGCGATCGTCCGATGGAGATTCCCAAGCTACATCACTACGATTACTAATTCGAGTTTTTTTTTTCAAAATAAGAAAGTTCATTTCTGTCATTGTAGGTTCGAACCCGGATCGTTGCAAGTAATACCCATAACAAATAAAGCTAACCATAAACTCTAACTATATATATTTTAGTGCTAAATAATTGGGAAAATGCAAAATTGGTCTCGCAACTATAGCGATAGTAAAATGGTCTCAGAAAATCACATTTTGCAAAAAGGTCCTACAAATATTTCAAACACTCAATTTTTTGGCCCCTCAGAAGATACACGGCTTGCAAAATAGTCCTAACTATATGAAAATCTCAATTTTGGTACTAATTTCACCGGATTGAATAGCGTGAGCGGCACATGTAACTCCCAATTTCCGATGACATGAGGACCAAAATTGATATTTTTCATACAATTACCGGACTATTTTGCAAATCGTGCATTTTGCAGGACTAAAATTGAGATATCTACATAGTTACATGATCTTTTTGCAAAACTTAATTTTTACAAAACCTCTTTCCTACCGTGCTTTAGTTACGGTGACTAATTTTGCAATTTTACCATTTATATATAGCCCAAAAGCGATAATATTTTTTGAACTAACCAAGATGTTGAGCGTATGGCAATAGTTATCGTCCCAGATCTCCCCAAATACGAGTCGGCAAAAAAGCACCGAGAAGCGGAGAAAGTAACGTCATGCCGGACCACACATTCACGTCACGCCGCCGTAATGGCTGGATTGGCCCAATGGCCCGATTAAATAGCTTACTAGATTTGATTTTATTCCATTGTAAGCAAATACCTCGCCATTTCAACACCTATATATATTAGAAATGATCTCAATTAAAATTAAAAAAAAGAGGTAATTAAAAAAATCTTGAGGTTTGAACTAATTACAAAAAAAAAAAAAAACTTAGATGTTTTTGAAAATTACAAAATACTACTTGAGATTTGATTTTGAGTTACATTTTTCTCCTTCTTACACAAACAACATTTCAAAAACCTCCCTAAAACTTATATAAATATGACAGCTTGTCGCTTAACATCTTAAATTTAACACAAAATCAAACCTCAATTTTTTTGTCTTAATTTCCTCAAGCCTTAGGGGTATTTTTGTAATTATCCCATAAAATAAAATAAAGGGATATTACTAATATTCCATGAGATTTAGGCTAATTACAAGGAAAACCTACAAATTTTGGAAAATTGCAAAAGAAAAACAGGACTCTAGAAATTTGATTCTATCTTACATTTTTTCTATAAAAAAAAAATTCAAAAAAGTCCTTGATATTTCTAGAAATATTATGGATTTTTTTCAGTTATTCCTTAAATTAAATTAAGGCATAAACAGATTTGAAGGGTCTTTTATAATTTTGAATCATTTATGGATTTTTTCGTAATTAGCCCAAACCTCAGGGTGTCTTTTTGTAACTATCCCTTAAATAAATAAATACAAGAAACAAGCTCTCTTGTATATGAATCACAAGCCAAGTGATAGTTATGAAGGTACCTATGATCGGAGTGGCAGATTTCCAGCCACCGGACTTTGATCGGACGGCGGGCCGGCCTTTGAAAGTCACCGGAGCTCCGGACGACGTCGTCTAGTAGCGGAGTTTCAGCCATAGCCTCTCTCTGCCTTTCTTGCCGGAGTGCAGACGGAGATAATATTGTGAGATATTTTTGGAGGTCCGATAATAAAATAAAACAACAGATTTATATAACAATTAATAAACTGATCAAGGGACAAAAATGACGCAAGGGCAATTCAAATTTCAAAATAAATAAACACATGTTCCACTTGTGATGATTTATTATCTTATTAGATCATATCCCTTATTTTATTAGATCATATCCCATCTTTAAGAAGATTATTCGATTTATTCACGTGGTGATGCAGATTTAATTTACTTGTTTCTCCATCAATTATTATACAACAACAATCCCCACTATCGTTTGTTAGAGTTATTTTAGCTCCATTTTGTAAATTGTTGTTCTTTGAGTTCAATGTATAATAAATACACAAAAAAATTTATTTGTTTGAATGTTTGCCGAGCTTAAAATTGTGTTTGAGTTTGTTTTGATTATTAACCGGTCAAACTTGAACGAACTTTTAGTCGAGCCGAACACGAATCCAACTCAAGTAGCTTGATATTTTTAGACATTTTGATTTTCTACGTGATAATTGCAAACCTTGAAGATCGGGCTAATTACAAAAAAAAAAAATCAATGATTTTTTAAAATTACAAAAACCCCATTGAGGTTTGGTTTAAGTTGCTACATTTTTCCTTCAAAAGCAAAAATATTTCAAAAATCCTCACAATTATAAAAATATTGCATTTACCCTTAAATGTAAGACAAAATCAAACAGAGGGATGTTTTTATAATTTTGAAATATCTCGGGTTTTTTATGTAATTAGCCCAAATCTCATGGGTGTTTTTACAATTATCTCTTTTTTTTACTAATCGAGCCGAGTTTGAGTTTAACTTTATATTTTATCGAAACGAAATCATCATGTTAACGATTCGAACTCAAACGAATGCTTTGGACGACGGCCTGTGAAATAATATCAAGTAGTTTTGGTCGATTTCACCCTATATATGACTATGACCAAGTATTGGTGCACAACTATGATTGCTATGATATGTCGTCTACATTTTCTATGATTGCTAAAAGTTTGTCTTTTCTCTTATAAATATATAAGATTTTGCAAAGTGTAAGCCGCCATTGTAACTGCAATAAAGCTGGTAGCCATCGGCTTGTCCACCAGTACTCCATATTCGATAAGGTGCCGCTCTCAACAAGTGCTGCGAGTACCAGGGAGAGAAAAGACAAACATATCTCTGTCCCAATTGAAAGATAGCTGTTTTAAAGTTTTGTTAGATTTAACAAAGAAAAATTTATTTCATATGTTGTTCATGAGTGAGATTTCTTGTTTTACATCTTTGTTCCACTTTTTATTCTATTGCATGAGATAAATGTTACATGATAATGTTATAATTATACGCGTTTTTTTTTTTTCCTAATATATAATGGGAAGTGGAATGCTGTTTAACGTGGAACAAAAAAATTGATCTCGTTTGTTCCGATACCAAACGAGTAGTTTTGCCCCATAACTACACACTTCGCATTTTTTAATATTTTCAAAGTAATATTCAAGTCCTCACATTAGCCAATGAAAAGGTCCACGTGGGTTAAAAACCAACTAGTAATTAAGGAAATTGCCAAATCTGGGGTATTTTTGATCTATGCCTCAAAAAGTATTAAAATTTGATTTATTACCCCGCTTATCTTATCGCTATTTAATTGTCCACTTCATCGCTTCACCAAATTAAGAAAAAAATCGACCACAAATGTTTTTGATATTTTAAGAACAATTACAACTACATACTCATCAATGATACTATATCCACCAATATCAAATATATCAACAAAATCCTAGTCGTAGTTTTGATGGTGTTCATTATATTTAATTGAATTTGAGTTTAAATTTTAATTGAAAATGGTTTAATTGGCCAAATTTTTAGGATTTTTAGAACGTGTATAAATTGACATTGTTAGATGTTTTATATGTGTTAATAAATATATAGTTGTAATTGTTCTTGAAATGTACAAATAATTGCAAATTCAATATCTTATTAGAATTTGGTGGGTAATAGTAAAGTAGCAAATTATGCAGTGAGGTGTAGGAGTATAAATCAAGTTTTAATAGTTTTGGCGCATCTCCCCATGGAGGGGCAATTTATTAAATTTCCTACTAATTATCACTCCACCATTGAATTACTTTGCCGCATCAGTTGCTCTGATCCGAGAGTTTGCAGCGATTCGTGGAGTTTTGGTGTTTTTTTTTCCACAGAGGTGGGGCGTAATGAAACGCCATGTTAGCCGAGAGAAGTGGTTGATTGGGGAGAGGGGGCGCGGTGGAAGGGTTTGGGAGAGGGAGAGTCTATTTTGTTTTGTTTGTTTCTCGTTTTTTTATAATCTTTTTCTTTGTATTGTTGGTTTTTTGTGATTTTTTCTATTTCTAGTTAGTTATAGTCTTTAGTTGTTTGTCAGTGGTTTTCTCTAATTCTTGTTGATTGTTTCTTGCCGAATGAGGGGTGAATTTCGTGAGACGAGTTAGTTTATCTAGCCTTGTAGCGCGTGGATGGTTGTCCGTGTCCGGTGTTTTTTTTTCCCCGTCGGTTGGCTCTCCCTTGTGTTCGAGTAGGCTTAGTCTCCTCGTGGGAGTGTTTTTGTTTGAGTAATTTTGCATTCCTCCTTGACAGCTTGTTAGTGCAAGGAGACTTTATTGCCATTGGTTACGGTAGTAATCTTGTGTTTGAGTAATCAATAAAATTTCTATCGTTTTGGAAAAAAAAATACACAACAAACTAGGAAGGATACCAAACACTATTCTCTTAGGTATCCAGCTGCACTTGACTAATGTTATCGTCCATCATCGATCCAATGCAATTTAGGCATAATGGTTCTTCCATTATAATAAACATAAGATTTGGCGAAGCAAAAATACAATGCAAGTGAAAATGCACCGAGCCCCCCTAATAACCAATAGAAGTAATCAAGATGAGCTACGATTCAGTTGTTCGAGAACCGGCTCGTGTCCAGGTCCACTTGTGGCCTTCTCGATCGCAGATATGAGAAAACTACTTAAAAATCTTCCGCTGCCAATTATACACGAGAATATCGCAAGACCCATACTTTTGAAATCACTAGGAACCTGATCATACACAAACTCTTGAAGACCAATGAAGGTTAATACATCAGCAATTCCAAGAACCAAGTACTGTGGAGCTAGCCACAATGCGCTCATCGGTACTGTTGCCTTGGGCATGTCGGCTAGCCCATATTCGAAAGCAGTTGCTAGACGCTTCCTTTCAATAAAACCCGCAACGACCATGGAAATTGTAGACAACAAAATCCAGTTCCAATTCGTTGAAGCTTTGATATGCCTGATGGCCTTTTGCTTATAGCTCTGGCAGCGGAACCAATACCGGTCGAAATGGAATAAAGAGAACAATAGAAGCAAATGTTAAAGATTGAAATGCGGCTGATGGTATTTGAAAGTTGGTAGTGATGTAACGGTCCATTGTAGCTCCTTGCTTGTTAAATAGAGTTGAGGTTGTGATAATATAATTGCATATGGCAAAATGGGTTCCTCTTCAATAGTGGTAGCCTTCCCAATCTTTTGCTACTTTGACAAAAACACGCACCAATTCTGGCAAATGGGTTCCTATGATCGGTGTTATTAATGCGAAATCGGGTAGGTCATAGACCCAAACAAGAACACTATTAGTGCGAGGCACACGAGAATGCAGGGATTCCAAAGCCAAGTTCCCAACTCAATTTTTCTTGAATGTAGCTCAAAACCCATAGACCTACCAAAGTGCTGAACGACACGCTAAAACTCCACCAATTGAAGAACGAACCTTTGCTTTACGCCTTTCTTCATCATTCTCATTAAACTGGTCGACTCCAAAAGCTAGCAAGCAAGGCTTATTGCCTAGCGCTAATGCTACTAAATACAAAGAGAAGAAGAAAAGATAATCTCAAGTTGAGTAGGAGAACATGCCATGTTATCAACATCGCTTTGGCAATCAGAAGTGTTGCTTGAATGAAGCGCGGCTGATAGAGACAAGAAACCGAGTCCCTGTGATTCATTGTACTTGAAATGTGAACACAATGATCAAATATGAGATGACTGAATCTTTCAATGAATCATAGTCTCATTTGTTTCTTCATTTTCTTTTCAATATAAATAGGGATAATTACAAAAACACCCCTAAGGTTTCAGGCTAATTACAAAAAAAAACCAAAGTTCTTTGAAAATTACAAAAATCCCTTGATGTTTGATTCCGTCTTTACATTTTCTCTGATTTTGAAAAACATTTCAAAAAAACCCCGACATGTTACCCCCTTAAATTTAAGAATGAAACGAACCTCAGAAGGGTTTTTTTGTAATTTCAAACATGTCCGGGTTTTTTTGTAATTAACCCAAACCTCGTGGGTGTTTTTGTAATTATTCCATATAAATACGAGCATCGACAATATTTTGAACTAACCAAGATGTTGAAAGAGCGGCAATAATTATCGTCCGATATTTCCCAAATACCAAGTCAGCAAAAAAAAAGCACCGAGAAGCGGAGAAAGATACGCTAAATCACGCCGACCACGCATTCACGTTCGCCGCGCCGGGATTGGCCTAAAGGGGGGTTAATCTAACTAGATTTGATTTTATTCCATAATATGCAAATACCTCCGCCATTTCAACACCTTTAATAGAAATGATTCTCAAGTAAAATTAAAAAAGGCGTAATTACAGAAAAACTTAGAAAAACACTCGTTGAAGTTTGATTCGTCTTACGTTCTCTCATTCACACGCAAACAACATTTCAAAACCTCTCTAAATTCTATAGAATTATCACGGTTAATCTTTTAATTTAAGACGAATCAAACCTCAAGGTTTTTTTTTTTTTTGTAATTTTTCAAAATCTTATGGATTATTTTGTAATTAGCCCAAACCTCAGGGTGTTTTTTGTAATGGCGATAGTTATGGAGGTACCTATGATGAGAGTAGAGGATTTCCAGCCACGGATTTTGATCGGACGGCAGGGCGGCCTTGAAATCAACGGAGCTCGAAACGACGTCGTTTAGTAGCGGAGTTTGGCCTCCCGATACATCAATTCCGGTGGCTATAGTTGTACTTGTAGCCATAGCCTCTGTGAGAAATTTTGGAGAGGTCTGCTAATTAATAAAACACCAGATTTTAATATACAATAAACTAAAAGGACAAGCTAAAGATCAGGAGACAGAATGACGTTAGGGCCATTCAAAAATAATCACACGTTCCAGTTGTGATGATTTATTTATTTTATGAAAACATATTCGATTTATTCATGTGATGATGCAGATGGCTTCGAGTTGCACTTGTGATTTAAATCCAAGTAAATCATGGTAAGCAATAC